>WAAF01002569.1:500364-667063 GCA_013400475.1 Tricholaema leucomelas
GTGATTGGCATTGGAATGGGCTGCCCAGGGAGGTGGTGGAGTCACTGTTCCTGGAGGTGTTCAAGAAAAGCCTGGATGAGGCACTTAGTGCCATGGTCTAGTTGACTGGATAGGGCTGGGTGCTTGGTTGGACTGGATGATCTTGGAGGTCTCTTCCAACCTGGTTGATTCTATGATTCAGTGATTTTCAGGGTTTTGTTCAAAAGCAGGGAAATGCCATGTAGTTGATAGATCATACCTGCATCTAAAAGTGCAGACCTCTTTTCACTGCTTTAACTATTGGATTAAAAAAAATATCTATTTCTTTAAATTCACTGCTTACACACTTAGTGTTGATTGTCTGGAGTGTATAAACATATATGTTTGTAGAGATGCTGAATAACTGTGCCCTTTCTATAATTTGGACTAGAGTGGCAGTGAGGGCGCTCACTGCTGGAAGGTAAAGGAACAGTGAGGAGCAGAGGGAAAAACAACAGGAAAGTACCTTCTATTTAAGCATAGAGCTCAGAGTGTCTTTTTATACTTCTTTGACTTTGAGTAAGGCTCAAGAAAATGTGGAATCTCTTAGAGACTTAATTTTTTGAATGGACTGAAGCTTTCTAAAACTTCAACTATATCCAGAGTTTTGTCTTGAAATCTAGTATTTTGAAAATGGGCAAATAAAAGGATTTCTCCAGGCTCTTACATGTTCTACCTTTTGACCAGTTTTTATAAATGAACTAAGTTCTGCATGTTATTCAGGGAACAAACATCAGTCCTAGCTCTTACTGGCACTCTTTGCAAAGCTCCCAGTAGGCTCAGAGGATCTCGATTGACAAGCATTCACTTCCAGACAGTTACGCAACGCTTGAGATGTGCCTAGCCTGTGGGTAAAATGGAACTGGACCGAAGTGCTATCTTTGGAGTATCTTTACTTGAATATGTGAATCTTTTTTATTCATTGTGGCTGAACTGCACTAAACAAAAGTGCAAACTAACTGTTTCCTTATGCAGAATGCTGTGCTATTGGAAAGAGAGGACAGGGAATATTCCAGCATTTTGGAGGCTTCAGTTACCATGGCAGTGGTTCTACAGAGACTGCCAGCTCAGTGGACACTGTGTTAAATGGACTTCTTGGACTGGTTTAGGACTTAGCCTTTCAAAGGCCTAGTTAGTGATATGTCTCTTTTTTTCTTTTTTTGGTGTTAATATTTAATCTTTGTGTTTATAATAAAAGTTATGAACAGAAAATATTGTATCTTCCTTTTCACATTGTTTAATCCAGTGTTTATCAGCATATCAAACTGAAGTTCAAGACCTACGTTTTTCTGTGAGAAAATGCTAACTATGGAACTATATTTCATGTAGAGTTGACAGCTAACACAGAGGAGATACGTAAGGCCTCTCTTTGCATGATGTGCACAGGTGCTAGCACACTCTGCAGAATGTACTCTGAGGTACCGCTTCATCCTGTGCTCATTCTCAGGCTTTGAGATTTTCTCATTGGTGTCTGACTTCACGTAAGAATTCCATGAGTTCTTAATAGTTGACTGAAGACACTGATTTTTTTGGTATGAAAATGAGCATTTGAGTTGCTTGTTGCCCAGATTTCTTCTTGAGGAAATCGACTGTGTTTCAGATTTAGAAAGCACAAAGTTGTCAATTTGTCCCACTGCATAAAACTCAGCTCCACTTGTTACTGGTCTCAGCTGACTCAGTGTACACTCCATTACTGAGAGCATGGTAGTGAGGCATTGGGATGTCCACCTCTGTGTGCACTCCAGCCTTGTAGTGTATAGCAAGGTGGAGAAACTCAGCTGCAGTAAGATGATAATGAAAAGAAATTTACATTGCACTGCTTTCATTGGGGCTTTTTGGTTGGGTTTTTTTTAAAACTACTGTGCCCTATTTGTGTCCTAATTATTGGCTCCCAAGATCATGGGAGGAAGCCAGGAATTCCTTTTGCTTTCGTTATGAGGAAAGTCATGTAGGGATGGAGAGGGAACTGCCCAGCTCAACAACCAAAAATTGCCCATCCATCACATCAGCAAGTAGTCCAAAGCTGTACTTTGAACAGCAAATCATCACTTTAAATAATAGTCCAGTCCTCATAATTTATAATTCCTGTTTTGGTGCCTCTGAGGATGCTTGCCAGGTAAGCGGTTTGTCCAGAGGATTGCTAAAAGTGCACTGGAAAAGGAAACTTTTGGAGGATGGGAGCTGACAGTGAGTTAGTTGTGTGGTTATCTGTCTAAGAGGTGCTGCAGAGAATGTGTGGGAATGGAAGGTGGTTGGAAGGAAAGTCTGCATAGATTATTTTTTTCCAGGTGCATGTTGAAAAGACACTGGGGTGCATACACACCGACTGACTCTTGAATGGAATTGTGGAGGATGGAAGATTAATTCCTGGTGTAGTAGAAACTGGACAGATTTACTGGCTATCATATAAAGCATTTTTCATTGACCATTTGTTGGGTCTAGAGCTGCTCAGTGTGGCTGTCATGTTAGACAGCAATTTTGACAGCACGAAACAAGGCTGTACCTGCATGTTGCTAGCGCCAGTCCTAGTGTACAACTGGCTTTAAAATGAGGTGGTCTTAGCAGGCATTACCTCAATTGGAACGTCTTGAAAAGCCAGGCAGAAATCACCTGGCATGTCTTAACCTTCTAAGTGCAGAATATTTGGCTTTACTGCTTAGTGACTACCACACTATAAATGCATGTGAGACTTGGCTCCGCCAAATTCAGCTCCTGGCTGATTGAGACTAAGGCAGCTTTCCAGAAAAGGAAAATGATGCATCATTTGAAGACCAGGCCATGACATAAATTAGCAAGGAACTGTATGTACTCTAGGATACATGCAAGAAGAAGGAAAAAAAGGTGTCTCTGAGCACTCCGCTAATGGTGACAGCTGTATGTCATCCTTTTAATGCGTGTTCAACCGCTATTTTGATTGCTACTTCCAAGTTTACTGTCATTGAAAATACTGCTAAGAAAGCTGTTTTGTCAGTTCACTTAATTTGTAGATACAAGGCACGTATGGTTTACAGTTGAATTTGCTGCTCTTTCTAGCTAGTTCGCTCAGCTTTCTAACTTAATAATGGTTTTGGTGAAAGCAGCAGAGATTCAGAAGCTGCCCAACTTTTATTTCCATCAGCTGCAAAATAGACGTAGGTGAACTGTCAGAACAGTTACAATCTTACAGCGACTGTTACTCATGCAGAGTACTCATGCCTGCTTAGTTAGAAACCAAACGCAGATTAAACTTAATCAGATGTTCCAGCAAGTGTGTATATAATTTTACTGGTTAATCAAACAATTCTGTTTTAAGTTTGTTTATTTGTGACTAATAGCATTTTGTATGTAAACAGGGCCAACAGATTTATTTCTCGAGTCTTTACATCTCAACGGCACGGCGTGGCATTCCTTTTAAGGCAAAAAATGCAAGATTCCACCTCAAAAGATGAGTGGGTGTAGCAGTCTGTAAACCACATTATTATAAAACATTACTTGGAGAGTAATTGTATTTGAGTATCTGATCTTTCGTGATCACAACATAAATACTGCCATATTGCTAAATCCATTAGACATCCTTGGTTCTTTTGTTGGCAGGACATTTGTGTAGAACAAAAGGTAATTTCGTAAGCATTCAGTTAAGCACATATGCTGTTCGACTTGAAAACTGCCTGCCTGATGGAGATTGCATTTTGAGTTATGAGTAGCTTTTGCAGCCAAAGCACAAGGTTGTCTAGAACTTGGGGCAGGGTTGTCCCACTTCTCACTTTCATCCTGCCAACATATGTATGACATGGGAGGAAGGCTGCGTACTTGTGGAAAGCTTGGCATAAATCATGCTGGACATGATAGACCCTCCTTGTTTTTCCAGCTTCTGCTGTAAAATTACATCACCATGTAAATACAGCCCTGTACATGATCTCATGCTTGATGCACGGAAAAAGCCATTACTAAAATCAGCACCACGCTCCGCAAACACTGCTCCAGCAGATTTGCATTATTTGCCCTAGCTTGCACTGAGGAGCAAGCCATCTTCTCGCACAATCTGTGGCAAAACTTCCATTGCATTCAGCAGAAACAACCGGTCTTCGAATCTGGTTTAGTTACAGCAGCATTGTGGTGATAGGAGTTATCTAACAAAAGGAAACATACAGCTTCGCTTCTTTAATAAGTAAAAACCTGTTCACAGTGGTATTTCTGTAGAACCTGAATTTCACTGAAGGTAGATCTGCCTCCCTTAATGCAATTCTTCCCATAGATATCCGTGGCTTTGTAACATTCCATGCTGATCTTTTCCCCCATGTTTCTGATTGTGCAACTTGTATTTGCCTATAGACTGCTCTTTTTCCTCAGCGTAAACAAGCTTTCAAGTTTTTAAACAGTGTTTGGTTTCTGCAATTAACGTTCTGATTTTCTAGCAGTGTTTTCCTTCTTTGTGTGTTATTGGGCCAGCATTAGAAATTTCCTGCTTTTTCTGTTTAAAGAAGTAACTACGAGCAGGAGGCTTTCAACCGTTAGGCTTGGACCATGTCTGATGCTCTGCATTGCTAAGCTCCCTTTTCTCCCTGTTTTGATAGTGTGCTTCAGTTTGGAGCTCACTGAGTTTTTTTGTGTTGGCTACTACCATTTACTGTGATAACATGGTATGGTTCTATTCGGAGCTCATTGAATTTTTGTGTTGTCTACCACCACCGAATATGACAACAGGACAAACCATTTGTATTTTATTATGTGTACCCAAGTATCTTCACTTCCCTTTCTCCTCCCCACAAAATTACCTCTGGAAATCATTTTGTCTGATGAGAGGAAGGAGCAAGCTGTTTGTACTTCTGACCGTTGAGGGCAGTATGGGTTTTGGACTGCTGTTATCTGTGCTGTGAGATGAAGAGGAAGGCTCAAGGAAGAGATATGAAAAGCTGCACTTTGACGTGGATGGAGGCTTGTACCTCCTGTATACAGGACTTGCCAGATGCCCAAAGGAAGAGGCTGATGTATTGCACTTTTTATCCTTCTCTTGCCAAACTCTCTGGAGCTATGGAACAGCTAAATAAGGAAATTTTCCATAGGAGGAATGGTATAGTTCACAGATTTCTCTGCACTGACTGAAAGATCTTGGGAGTCTTTAAAAAAAAAATTAAAACCCCACAAATAATGGTCATAGGAATGTACTTGTTTTAAATACAGCCAAGCAGCTTTGCCACTTCTCATAGGAGAAGAGTGAATTCTTAGTCTGTGATACATAGCATCAAAAGAAAACGGCACGTACACCCAAAGCAGGGCTGGGTCTCCTCTCCGTGGGTATTCGATAATCCTTTAAAGTGAGCTGGAACTATACATGTTTAGCTGCCCCCTTTCCTGCAGTAAGCACAGGCTGGGTGGGAAATCGTTAGGGGCAGGTAGTTAAGGAGCTTAAAAAGCAGCGCTTTTGTTTTGAAGAACATTGTTCTTCAAAGCAATGTAACACACCTGTAACTATTGACAAGGTTTTAGTTTGATGTGACTTAAGAGAGATGATTACGCATTTAGGTATTTGCTTAAGTTCTTTCAGTAGTTCCCTGGCATGAGACTGAGTTCGTCTTCTTTTATTTAAATAATGCTTCATTCTGTTCATTGACCTCTAAGCTCTAGAAGTAATTATGCTTTATTTCCTGTGGATTTGGCCCTCATGGTTAATTGATTTCAGCAAATTTAATCTTGTTTTGCTACACATCAGGTAGCTACAGAGTTTCTCTCACAGGGGGATTCTCTGACCTGAGCTCTTGACAGCCAGGATTCCTTCATCTGGGAAACTGGGAAATGGCTCTTCCTTATCTACCTGAATGTTGTTGGGTTCCCTCTATCATCAGTCAAATATGATTTTGCAACTCAGTCATTGCAATGACTAATGAGCTTTTTTAAGGAAAAGTGTGTGAGGCTTGGAGAAAATGAGAGAAGATAAACTATGCTGCTTCAGGACTCTGGTGCTCGCCTGTGTTTTCCTCTGTCCTGACACAGCAGCCAGAGCAGCTTTTCAGATCATTGCTGATCACGATTCCAAGCAATACTAGTTCTCACAGCAGCTCAAGCAGCTTCTCTGAAGGCACGTTGGTTAAAGCATGGCTATTTTGGAGCAGCATGCTACGGAGCTGGTCATTTGCTGGCATTTCACAGTAACACACTTTTAAAGATCTTGGTGAAGACACTTTTGATGGACTTTGAAATTAACTAAAAGCAGAGGTTTAATTAAGTTTAGAATAAAGAAATACTTTTAAAGCTTTGTTTTTAGGTAATAAAATAGCCAGCAGCAGCCATCAGGATGGCTACATCCAGCATGTAGGTCTAATTGGCACTCCAGTAAAGCTCATATGCAGTAATAATGTCTTTTTTAAACTACAAGTCTTGCTGTGTTCAGCCTGGTGCAAAGGATGAAAACGTCTATGTTCCACTGGCAAAGTGCTGACTCTGGCAGCTACAAGGTGTCTTAAAACTTGAGAGCAGGATCTGAGCTTGCTACTCACTGCTTTAAGCTCTACTCTGCGATTTGTGCAGAACATCAGAAAAAAAAATCACTAATGGAATCAGCATCAGGTAGTTTGACTTGATTTGGAGCGCATACCTTACTGAGAGTTGAGTCTCTGGATATAATTTTACTGCACAAACATCCCCAAAGAACTGTTTGATTGAATGGTGATTCAAATCAAAAGGTTTTGGGTTTAAGTGCAGGACAGGTAAGCTCAAGGATTTCTGGATGAACCTGTGACAGTCAAGTCTGCATTTGCGATTAATGTGACTAGCTCAATCTGACAATCTTTTAGGGGTGGGGGTGGGGAGAGGAAGGGGGGTAGAATGCCCATGAAAGAAAAGTGGGCAAAACTGGATAAATACAGGGAGGAAAGGCTGCACAACAATCAGGATGATATATACAGTCCTCTAATTTTCAAGGCAAGGAATTCATGCCTTGGCAATGTCAGGGGCACTTTAACCAGGCTCTTGTGCTAAAGCAAAGCAGATCTTGGGAGTAGAAGAGGATCTCTGAGACTCCAGTCCTTTGCTGGGATGTGTGAAAGTTTGCTTTCTCCCCACAACATGCATTTTGTAGACCAAATGCCACCCTGCTGATTACCATTCTTTAGTGCAGACACATTGCATTGTGTGCATAAATTAAAGCCTTAAGTGTGAGGACTTGAAAAGTATACCACAACGAGACTTCTGGGGTTAACTCTGCATGTAATGCCAAAATTGATAGGGTAAGAAATGTAACATCAGCATGGATTCAGTATTCTGTCTTCTAACACTGTGCCTTCCTATGGGAGTAAAAATCCTATACGTACCCTTCCTGAAAAATACAGCAGGTGCTGGTATTCTACTCAAACTGAGTAGTATTTATGGCATCCACTTGTTCTCAGCTACTTTATTTCATCAGCACTTCATTCCCTTTCCCTGCCTGCACCTCTGTTAGTTGCCTAAGAGACAAAGCACAATCAAACACATCCAGCTGTTTTACTTCCTTTAATCAGCCCCTGGAAGGTCACCAGAATGACAAGTTTCTCGGTGCTTAAGAAACATATGTCAAATCTGTTTGCAAATGTCCTTCTGCAGGAACAGATCAAAGCACCAGCCTGGTCAATAAAAGCAACAAGCATACCAGCTATGCCAACTGCATCAACACTTCGTGGGGAATTTTGGCAGAACAAGCCACAAATCCAATATTCAGGTGCAGATCCCCAGCTGGTGCAACGTAAACCGGACCGTGCATTGGTAGATCTGAGCCATCTCATCTTAGCTGGAGGTCTGGACGTGTGAGCCATGGAAACTACACTATTCTGCTGAAAACTAATATGGCTGTAACTGCTGCTGTTCATCCCTTCAGCTTCAGCAGGCTGCACGGGTGTCTCAGAAGCAGATGTTCAAGGATAGAATTACACTCCCAGCAGCTCAAATGAAAATGGGAAGGAAGAAATTCAGCGAAGTCAAGTGCAAGGTCCTATACCTGAGGTGGGGAAATTCCAAGCACAAATATAGGCTGGGAAAGGAGTGGCTTGAGAGCAGTCTCAAGGAGAGGGACTTGAGGGTTTCAGTTGATGAAAAACTCAATGTGAGCTGGAAATGTGCACTTGCAGCCTAGTGGGCCAACCATATCCTGGGTTACATCAAAAGGAGTGTGACCAGCAGGATGAGGGAGTTTATTTTCCCTCTCTACACTGCTCTTGTGAGACACACCTGGAGTACTGCGTCCAGTTCTTGTGCAACCAGCATAAGAGGGATGTGGAACTATTGGAGCAAGTCCAGAGGAGGCCCATAAAGATCAGCAGAAGCCTGGCATTCTGGTGAGAGAAGGCTCTGGAAAGACCTTCTAGCAGCCCTCCAGTACCTAAACAGGGCCTGCAAGAAAGCTGTGAAGGGACTTTTATAAGGGCTTGTAGTAATAAGACAAGAGGTAATGGATTGAAGCTTGAGGAGGATAGATTTAGATGAAGAAATTCTCTGCAGTGAGGGTGATAAGTCACCAGAAGAGGTTGCCCAGGGAGGTCATGGATGCTCCCCACCCAGAGGTGTTCAAGACCAGGCTGGATGAGGCCTTGAGTAACCTGGTCTAGTGGAAGGTTTGCAGATCTTCTGATGAACAGAAGCAGTAGACTGACTTCTAATTTCTGTGATCCTTAGTCTTTTACAGGACAGACAATGCAAGCTTGAAAACACATCTGCCCAGCAACCCTCTTCCTGACATTTAAGGAGTTCCATATTGCCCAGACTTACAAGCACTACAAGCACAGAGTCAAGAAGAGCTAGGCAGCAAATGTCAAAGCACGCCCAGGGAAGTAAGCATCTGGAAATGGGAGAAGCCTGGCATTTGGTTGCCACAGCCTCCTGAGAGCACACCTGACAATGCAGTGTTAAGGCTTCTACTACTTTTTAACAGAGAGCTACTTTCTAATTAATGGTGATTAAACTACACCAGGACAGTTTCATAAGGACTGAGCTACATGTAAAGTGACAACTACTAAACCGACGTTTTTGGAAAGACAAGGTGAGGTGTATTTTGATTTGGAGGAGTTCACTGAGGCCCCAGAAAGAAACCACATCATACCTGGAAACTGTGATAATAAACTGTGACAGTACAAACTCTACAATGACTCTGTGCTAAACCTGCTGGAATCTTCAAAGCAGCAGTAGTCACTCAACTCACAAAAGCTCCTGCAGAATTACTAGGGCTGTGACAGGACACAGGTAACAGTTAACCAAAATACAAGAAAAGAAGAAGGTTGAAGAATAAAGGCATGCAACACTGATGAAAGGGTCCCAGGAAAACAACATGCTGAGTCCCCCAGGCTGGTGCAGCATAAACTGGACACAAGCTAATGGCACAAGTTAAGTCAATGCTCAGCTTTTGATGAAGAAACAAAAGCTGCACTAGACTGGACAGCCACAGAAAGAGTTTCCTCCTGCCAGTGCCCTGAGCACAGATGAAGACAGCAGCCTTGCTACCACAAAGAAATTCTCAATGGAGCCAGAATCAGATGGCCACATTGTGACAGGTTAAGCACACGGTCCTCATGAAAGCACACAGGCTACTGACTGCTCTTAAAGTCACGGAGTGAAAGCTGAGAAACTAACAGGAGTGTGTTTATGCTGGAAACCGGCATCCAACTGCCTAGATGTCAGAGCCAGAGATGGCAAAGAAGAAAAAGCCCTGATATTCTGGGACCTGTCACTTACTTGCCATCATACATATATTTATATACATACAGAGAGAGAGAGAGAAACACACACACAGACTGGGAGATAAATGATCTTGACAACAGCATCATAAAAGGTGGTCCTGCTGCTAAATGAGCTTGTTACTGTGAGTAGAAATAAACCAGCTGAAAAAGGCAACACTTCTGTCAAATCCCACACAGCTCAACAGCACATTTCGCTCAGAGAGCCAGAATTCTTATCAACTCCCTCAGTCAAGTTGGCATCTTTCTGTATAAATATCAAGCTGGCAGTCAGTCAGTTCCACACATTCTCCACTGAGTGGTTCCATGGCAAAGGTTATCCAGTGCTTCAGCAGCAGATATTGTTGTAAACATAGAAAGAAGCTGCAAAATAACATGAAGTGTACAGGGGACATAGCTCAATACCACATCTGTAAGGTCAGATACGGGGACACTGTGGACTCAGTCAAGGTACCACCATCTCAGCCAATGGGGCATGATGTGATGGCGCTGACTTTTTCTATTCCTTTCAATTTTCAGTGTTCTTTGGATAATATTCACATCAGGGATAGTACTCCAGGATGGTGAAGTTAATTGCTTAATTGCTGTTTATCCAAGCTAGTTGCAGGCCTCCCAAATTACACATACTTTTAAAACACTGAAACATTTCCTGATGTCTGTAATAAATTAGCCTGCTGCTTGGAATTTACAGGAAGGAGATGGTAAACGCAAAATTATCACACAGCAATTTCTGGAGGTTCGTCCCGGAAGCAGAAATGAGCAGGATATAAACGTTCACAGAGTCAAACTAGTATTTCATGCTTCAGAGCAAAAATAGCTGGCAATCTAGTACTGTTGCAAAAATGGGAAATAGCATCCTGAGACCATAGTTAAGAGATTTACACAGATGACGCACAGCTATGCACTGCTTCACTTGGGGTGGGGGAAGCCCCAAAGCATGCTGTTGTGTTGTAGTCATCATCTTTCAAGACAGATGCAAACAAAATGGAGAGGCTTTAGAGGAAATTACGAAATTAGGAACAAGAAAATCTGACCTGTAAGTAAAGACTAAAGGTACTGGGTTGTTCAGTTGAAAAAGACAAAATATGGAGACAAAATTCTAGTACACTAATACCCCAAATCTGTTGCGATAAGGACAAAGAATACCTGTTCTCTTTGTTTTCTAGGGATGAACTGAATACCCACATCATCTTGGAGATTGGATTTCATCTTGGATTTCAGCTAGAAAATATCTGCTTCCGTTTTTTTAGACTACCCAGCAATATATTAACATACCTATAAAATTATGAAGCAAGAAGAAAGTGTTCAGATACAACCTGCATATCTTATGTTAGATTCTTGCTGAAGAAGAATGAGAAGGTAGGTCTCTTTGCTACTTTGTTTTGCTGGCCTGCAGAAGAGTCTTTAAAAAGCAACTCCTACCAGCAGTCTAAAAAATATATATACAGAAGTATTTTAGCAAAATTAAAATAGTATATCCCTTTGTCTAGTTTTTTTTTAGTCCTCCCATGAAAGTCTGGCAGTTCCCAGAATGAAAACTGGCAAAAAGATAATTGACAAAGGAAATGCAAAGCACTCAGCTCACTGATTACAAGGAAATGACCTTATGTAACTCAGCCATGGGGTAGATGACTATTTTCAATACACTAATGGTCTACATGGTAAGCACAATGTTAGTATTACCACAAAGAACAACTTGAAGCAAACACAGCATCTCTACCTTTTGTTTAATCCATCAGTTCCTTATTGTCTGTCCTATCTCATAACCATTATTTTGTAAAAGCTTTCCATTAGGTCTGAGCAGAAGGCTAAAACAAAGGTCCTTTGACTTCCTCACTCAGGGGCCTCATGGTGCATTCCTTGAGCACCTGTCATTGTAAGGGGTGTGTCAAGTGCCCACAGGGTTCCTGTTCAGGCCACCTGCCAGAAATATGTGTTTATAAAGTGCTGTTGAAAAGGCTTAGCAAGTGCTGGGGTTTGATCCCAGTTTGGAGCTCCTGTAGTAATTTTCACTATCCAAGCACACTTTCATCAGTTTAGTTATTAACACTGACTTCTAATGAAATGGGATGAAGATGCCAGGGAGGCATCCACCCAGGGAGGTGGTAGAGTCACTGTCCCTGGGGGTGTTCAGGAAAAGACTGGATGAGGCACGTAGTGCCATGGTTTAGTTGACTGGATAGGGCTGGGTGATAGGTTGGACTGGATAATCTTGGAGGTCTCTTCCAACCTGATTGATTCTATTCTATTCTATTCTATTCTAAGATGCCTACAATAAAGTCATGGCGGACATCAATGCAGTTCTCTCTCCTGAAAACACACAGGACTACACTGAAATCAGTGAAAAGTTTTTAGGTTTTTGGGGGGAAGCTGGTTTGTTGGTTTGTTTTTGTTTTTTTTAACATCTCATCCCATGGTACCAGTAGTTTCTTTTTTACTTAGCAAACGGATTGTGTTATTTCTGTCTATGGGGAAGGCAAGAATGTAGCCAGTGAAGAGCTATGCTAATAACGTGGAACAGAACACTGGCAGCAAGAAAATACATTCTGTTCTTCATTTAAAGCTGAATTTACCTTAACTTGGTGAACTGGTGACTAGTTTGAACTTGAATGTGTTCTGATTTATCAACAGGTAAAAGGTAATCATTAAAAAAACCCACACTGCATATTAATGAGACACATGAGGTAAAGTTTAAGGAACTTAAGTTACTGTAATACACTTGAAGACTCAAGCAGTACCACTGGAGACTTAAAATTGATTTGTCTGCATCTCAGTCCCAGCCTATTCTCATTTATAGTATAATCTGTATTTCCAGATGAAATTGATTAAGCACGTTTTGACTTTCAAAGCCCTTCTGTGTTCACTCCTATTTGTTGAGTTTGGAGTTTGACACATGAGCAGCTCTTTGTTGATTCCTGAACAAGTCCAGGTGTAACAGGACCAGGCCCACCATGTCTTATGTTGATTTTCTGATGATGTTATTTTATTATACTTAATTTACATAGTGAAACTTTTTTTTTCCTGTACAGAGCTCCCTGTTGGCAATATGACATTGTATGAATGGCATAGAATCTTGAACCCTTTTGCGTTCATGTGGTCTAATGCCAACTTTTTGTTTAGAAAGGGCGTGAAAGGATTTGATCTACAAGAAACTTACGCTAAATGTTAACTGTGACATCATTTTGATCACCTGCCTCCTGAGTAACCCCGGATACTCTCACAGATGCAGGGCAGAATAGAATGGAATCTCTTCAAAATGAACGTCAGCAAGAATTCTGTCATAAAAATCCCATGTGTCTTTCTGCCTTTAGTTGCAAACTTAAGTAGAAGTTTTCTGTTTGATGAACAAAGAATTTTTAGCTGACACAGAATACCTAATTACTATAAACTGTATGCTCTGGACAAAGGCCAACTATGATAACCATACTTTGCTTTAGTTAGTTTCTAATTAATTTTGTAAGCTGTTTAATGTGGTTATCGACTTTCCATCTCCACTTGTGCAATGTTGCTAGGTGCTCCTACAACACCTATGATTCACCCCTGCTCAGCTGGTTTTCTGGGTTTTCTTCTGGGCACAGAAAGCTTTTAAAATGCATAGCCTGTGTTACAGTAATAAAGGCATCACCAACAGAAACAACGAATGGAGATTAGTACAGATTAAAATGAATATGCAGAGGACTTGTTAATTTTCTAACTATTTATACCTTCTGCCTTGGAATGAGTATTTAGTTAAATAAAAGTCAATGGCCACAAGCAGTTCCAAGATCTGCATGTGAAGCACTGCATGAAAATTGGACCATAATTGTCTTGAGTACTTACTGCCATGTTCTGTTCTTGTGGAACAGACAAAACAAATTATTATTAATCATCTCCACTGCTGTGTTTTTGTAAAAGGCTAAGTGTTAAGGTAAGATCTCAATGTGTGAAAGTTCTGCCTTTCAATTACTGCAGAGACTTCCTCTAGGCGCTTCTTTGTATATAGCTGAGGGGAAGAAAGAGAATTGTACCCAAACATTCAAGTCTTTGTTTGTAAATATTATGTTCCATTTAAATGACACAAACAAACAAGAGCCAAAAATCAAAAACAACAAAGAAACAAACAATTTCAAATGATAAAAAAAAATGGGGAGTGGAATAGAAAGAGCTAACAACATCTCATCAAATTCAATCACTGGAAATAGGGCTGGGGAAGTCAAAAGACAGATCAAAACTACATTGTAATTGAATGTGTGGGTTTGGCATTTCACAATTAAATCAAAACTCCTACAACAGAACTGCCCTCCTTACAAACAGCTTCCACCTCCAGTGACTTTGAACAAAGTTGCAGACAAAATTAACTGCTAGAGAGTTGTAGGAAGGTGTTTGCCTTAATTTGTCAATGAATCTGAAGAGGGGTCTTCCCTACACTCCCTTGAGATGCTGAGCAGAAGCCATCTTAAGAGAGCACCTTTTCTATGAGGGTAGCAGCCCTTTGAAACCATTGGAGTTACTTTTGTGTCATGTGTTGTGTTGAATCTGCTACTGATATTCAATACCATGCTGGCGATTTTCAAAATGAAAATGCTGGCTGCAGCAAAGTATCACGAGGCTTGAAGTTCAGATTGTAACATGAGTGGCTCCCTGTTCTGATTGTTGCTTCCCATTTCTGCGTTTGGAGTGTTGGTCTTTTCTGCTGTGCTGGCTGCAGCATGGTCAGGTGGGGGCAGTGGTTTTATCACTGGCTTCTGGTTCTGCATCTGCATTTTGCTGCAAACAGGTTCAGATAACTGTATTATATAATTTCCAGTAAAACTCTTTATCTCAACCAAGAGGTTTGTTACTTTCCCTTCTATTTTCTGTGAGGGGTTGTAACAACGGGGGCTTGTAAGAGTGGGCAGTGTTAATCCAGGACATTTTGAAATGTAGCTTCTAGTGGTATGCTACTCCTAAAGAAAATGAAATTTGTATTATGAAGTTAGAGGATCATCATTAACTTTCTGTATTTTCTTGATAAATTATTCATTGCATGAGGTACATTCCACATGAATGGAGTATGAAAAAAAGCAGACTTCAGAGTAAGCCATATCCAAGTGAATATGGGGCAGCAGAAAACCGATGTGCACTTCTTTCTGTGAGTTCACATATCTGTTTTATGTTTAACTATATCTATACAGATGTATCTGTAGAAGGAACTGTAGATAAATTTAGTAGAAAAACCTCAAGACAGTTGTGTGCAGAGTAAGGTCCAGGGAAGAACAGAGAAGCCCAAAAGGTAGAAGGCAGCTGACAGGAGCAGCAGAGTTGAGTTTGTCTAGACACTTATGCTACTCTGGCAATACCAAGCATTTCTGAAAACTATTTAATTATTCAGTGCACTCTTTCTGCTTTAGAATGCTCTAGATTAAATAAAACCGAATATAACCCTTTTTCATAACTGCTGAGCTAGAGCAGAAGATGGCAGAAACTAAAGTAATCTTCATGCTCAAATGATGCATTTTTCACATCTTTAATGTGCTAGATTTTCGTTAACCTTAATTCTGAGTTTCCTAGGTTTATCATGTTTAGTTTAGGAGTAATAACAACACCACTCTGAAGTCATCTGGAAAAAATTGTCTGGATTTTACTTTACATTATGAAATCCATTTTCAAGTAGTTCTGTCAGAGAATGTAATTCCCAGCATTGGTTGAAACAGTTTTGGCGGAAAATTAGATCTTTATTAAATGCACATTTTTAAACAAAAAAGCCTGCTTTCTGGGGAAAACCTTGTTTTCTTTTAAATTAACTAAATGAAAACTCAGAACTAGTCTTTTCGCCAAAAACTGAAAAGCTTCACTTTGGAAACACTCCCATCTCTTCCCATGGGAGCTGTAGCTCAAATGCCTCATTGTCCTCTATTAGGAGTTGCTCTTTCTAAGGAGACTGCAACTCCAAAGAAGCACTTTAGGCAACTGACAAGACAGGAGGCTGGCAGTCACAAGCCAAAGCTGCATCCTCAGTTACAGCTCCAAGGACCCAGCAGGATGACAACTTCTAGACTCAAGCTTTTGGAACTCTTAGGGAATGGCTGGAAATGAGACTTCCTCTTATGTTCCAAGACTCAACACTTTTTCTGCAAGATAAAACTTCCAAGAGCATTGAAAAAAAAATTACTAAGAGCTTCTCTTCTTTGGTTGGCATTATTCACATATATCTGGACATGAGAGCTATACAAGGTTTTGATGTTGTGGGTGCTTGGAATCTGGTGGTACCGGTCCCATTATGTTCCAGAACTCTCATCTGCCAGTTCACTTAAATCATGTAATACTCAGTGTCTGTAAATTTGTTTGCCTATACCAATTAGAATTTATATTCCCCTTAACAATATTGTAAAAGAAAGTTCACACACAAAATATCCACCAGCATAGCTTAATAAACAGCCTTATCTACATTTACGTTAGGCTTCCACTCTTTCCCATTCAACATATGGTTTCACTTTGAAAGAGCAGACTTACAGTAAACTGTGTCATCAGTAGGCTGATAAATGCTGTAATTCATAACAGTTTGACTGTTTGAGGAAGATTTCCCATGCCTAGTGAATACTGTATGGATTTCTAAAAACCACACTCTATATATTTTGACAGCGAGTACTGTATATAAAAAAGAAATGATGGTTCTTGCCGATCCCCCAGAATTTTAGCTTTGCATTTATTTTACAAGTTCATGCTGATGTTTGGATACTTACAGAGACACTAACTTCAGGATCCTTTGTACTTAAAAAGTCAAGTGAGATCTTGGATCTACCTCAATGCCCCTGGGTTGTCTCATCTTGTAGTATGGCACTAGAAGTTCTGGAATAATCTCATTTACATTTTATAATCCACAGCACACTGGGTGTGGGAAGATTTCCGAAAACTTACTCACTCAGATGAAGACCTGGGCCTTCCTTTCCTTGGAGGTCAGAGGAGGTGCAGAAGTGATAAGAGGTCTTCTGAGGTTTTTCAAGCTCCTTGGGCCTTAACGTTTTTTTTCTTCCTTTTGTGAATGAGCAAAGCTGGTCATCCTTGGAACACATCCCTAATTAACAGGTGAGAAAGCTACTTCCTGCTTGAAAGAGTCCTTTGCCTCTGGCAGTGAAACAGATCACTACAGTCAGACTGTTTCTCTGTATGTGGCAATTGTGGATCATCTACACAGCCCCAAATGGAGGCAAAATACACACACCCTTAAAAATAACACGTCTGGTGCAAGTTAATGACCACTGCTTTTTCCTTGTAGACTCCAGTTTCCAAGGGCTTGGAGTCTGCCTGGTAAAGTACTACCATGACCTGCAAACATGAGAAAGGATTAAGGTTATATCAACATGCTGATGCAAGAGGTTTATGGCTAAGTTAATCGTTCTGTTTGAAATGCAAACTTGCACCCATAAGAAAGGCATGCACATAAAAATTCCCAGATTCTGCTCTCACAGGCAGGGTAACTGGCAAAGGCAGGTTCTGTAGAGGGATCAGATGTAAAGCAAGAGAAAATGGGACTACAACATCCAGATGGGCCTTCCCTAAGTGGCACAGAATTCTGCTACTGTGTAGCAAAATCATCCCCCTACCCTTGGTGTTGAATGCAATGACTTAGGCCTCAGGATAACAAGTCCTGGACCGTTTGTCAAGGGAAAGAGGTAAACACTGACCAAGGTTTTCATCAACCTTTCCACATTATTAAAAACAAATTCTGCAACACCTTTGGGCAGGTGATGTTGTGATGCATACACTCATCCTGAAGTTATATCCTAGAATCATAGAGACTGTTCATGGTTGGAAAGTGCCTTAAATATCATCTAGTTCCATGAACTCCTGCTGTGGGCAGGGACACCTTCCACTACATCACTCAGCTCAATGCCCCATCCAACTACCAGGGATGGGGCATCCATATCTTCTCAAGGTAACCTGTTCCTGTGTCTCATCACTCTCATAGTAAAGAATTTCTTCCTAATATTTAATCTAAACCTACCCTTTTTCAGCTTGAAATCATTACTCATTGTCTTACCACTATACTCCCTCCCCGTCATTCATGTAGGCCCTCTTTAAGTACTGGAAGGCCACTAAAAGGTCTCCCCAGAGCCTTCTCTTCTCCAGTCTGAACAACCCCAACTCTCTCAGCTTGTCTTCAGTAGGGGGATTTCCACCCCTCTTATCATCTTCATGGCCCTTCTCTGGGCTTACTCCAACAACCTGTGTCTTTCTTACATGAAGGGGGCCCAGAGATGGATACAGTACTCCAGGCAGTGTCTTACGAGAGTAGAATGGCAGAATCACCTCTCTTTGAGCTGCTAGAAACACTTCTCTTGATGCAGCCAAGGATAGTATTGGCTTTCTGGGCTGTGAGCACACATTGCTGGCTCATGTTCACTTTTTCATCATATACCAAAGAAATGCTGCATTTGGAGCTGCTGCAGCCTCTTGGGGATGAAACAATTTGTTGTGCACTTGCCACTGTTGCTGGATTTGGCCATGTGCATCTTTAAGGGCACTGAAAGGTGTTTTATGTTCCCAAATGCAAGCTTCAACATCTAACAGTGGAGACATTTCATACCCAGGTATGATGGAATAAACAGCTTCTCCCCAACCCCTGACAAGTAATACCCCAATCTGTTATCATGCTTTAGGCTGATTAAGTGCTGAGGAGGATAGAGAAGGCAAGGTACCTGGAAACACCTCACTTTCCCAAGTGATACTGGCATGTTCCATTTGTGACCGACTGATAGGAAAGGTTCTTCAGAAAATAGCTCGTTTCTTACCTTTTGAATAGGTGTATCAGTTGCTGATTAGTTACTGTGTCACCCACAATCAAGATTGAGAATTTCTAGTTCAGCTGCTGCTGACTGTTCTGAAATTCACAACAAAGTGTAGCTTTTACAACCAACTCAGTTAAATACAGCCCTAATCAGCCAGAAGCTCAGTGTTTCAGATAGGCAATGGGAAACACACAGATGTTGCTGCTGACAAGGCAGCATGTGCTAGTTTGAGCCTAGCTGGGATGTTTTGGTGAGAAGAACTAGATCATAGGCTAGGAAATTAAAACAATGGTGTTGTCTACTTCCCTCACAGTCTTGCTGAGATATGTAAAGAAGAAAGGCAAAACATTAGATAAAGTCACTTCACTTGGGCACTTCATGCTGGGCTGTTCTCTTCTGCTTTGCCTGCTGGGGAGAGCTGAGACTGCTGGCTGAACTCCATCTTGCTTTCTAACCTCACCCTCCATTTGCTTTTTGCTTCTTAATCCTCTTGGCCAAACCTCCATTCTTCCTTGGGACTAGGGTAAGGTTGAGAGGGGTAGGGGGAAGGTGAGGGGTGGTTGAGAGCCGCTCCTGGGGACTCAGGTTTCTGGGAGGGGAGTTGTGTTTGTATTACCTTTTTACCTTGTATATTTCTGTATAGAACTGTATATACTGTAAATATCTTCTTGTAAATTGTGCCAGCTGTAAATATAAGCTTCATTCAAATTTCCAGAGCACAACATACCCAGCAAGTATTATACTGAAATTTGGAGATATTTCTATGAGAAAATAGTGGGAGCGCCTAGGAGACCAATGGATTGAAACGTAACTACTATGTTTATATGGCTACACAGAAAATGGTACAGTTTGTAAAGCTGATTCTGGAGCCCCTGCTCAAAGTGCCAGCTTGAAGCAACATTTCAACTGCTGCTACTGAAAGGATATGATCCAGGAAACACCCTAATCATCAACAACATAATTAAATCAAGCTTTGTTAATTGTGCTTTTTGAAGAGCAACTTGGGTAGCTAATTAAAGGAAGGAGCTCATCAAAAGAAGCAGGTTGTGTTGCCATACAAACTCCTGAAAGAGACTCTGAACAACCAACAGTGAAGATAAGCAATGAATACTAGCTGAACAAATGAGCAGAAGTTTGGTACATGCTGATGACTGCTTATTAAGTGTTTCTCTGTTTTTCACTTTGCAGTGCACAATGAAAACCAATCTCAAAGGCCTAGCAATTTAACAAGACCACGTTAAAAAATCACATGAATAAGTTTTTGTGAACTGAGTAAATCTGAGTAACTTTCAGGTTTTTTTTCTTACTCTAGGATCTTTTGTTTGTTCCATTTGGACGTTTATGCCTCTTTTTGCCACTTCCTCATTCCACATACACCCAAAAGTCTCTTTTGAAGCTTAGCCAGGGGATCAGCTGTTGAAAAAGGATTAGTTTTGTCATAGTTATTTCTTGGAGCAACAAGGTCTTCAGCTGTTTAATTACAAACCTGTTTAACCTGTAATTAATGCAAAGCTGTTACTTGCAAAAGTGAGAGGCTTCAAAGTTTCATTCAAGTAGTCATCCTGTCAGTCCAGCTAAATGAAATTTTTAGCAAGCTAAGTAGCTCTATTGAGACCACTGCCCACATTCACATGCTGTAATTACATTCTACATGTTTTAGAAACCCAGGCCATATGCATGTTGCCTTTCAGAATTAGTACTGTTCTGTAAAACTCTATAATGTACCGTAAGAAATGGAAGACAAACACTTTGGCCATTGAACTGTAGCACAGGTTTGTAAAATGTAAGTCTTCTCTAAACAAGGTATCAGGCACAGATCCATTACAGAATTCCTAAGCATTCCCACAATGAGCAAACAAGAAATTAATAGTTACATTTGCATGCCTTAGATTTTTAATTTTCATGAATTGCTATCAGAAACATTTGCTTAAAATTTAGCTGGTGTTTCATGTAACTTTTGTAAACCCCTATGGGTGTTTCTGTGCCTTTGCCTGTTTTTGTAGTCTTGGATTTCAACATCAGCCGTTCCCATGGTTATGTTCAACACCGTTCTCTAAACACATTCTCTATCGCCTGAAGTGTGTTATGACACAGTGGCTTTGGTTAAGAGATGTAAATTTGAACTGTTTTATTTTGGTTTTGTCTTTTAGTCTGGCATTATCTAAGCAAATGTACTGAGACTGTAGCTTATTAGGCACACTACATCGTAGACAATCATGTCTCTGTTACCCAACTCTCATTCTGTTGCCTACAAGCCCACAGAGTCAGCACCATCTCTTTTCTCTTTGTATGTGACAATTGCTTCAAATAGGTCTCACCTCTTCAACCTTTAGTATCTAACTAAAAACCAACATTCAAGAGTCACAATTTTAAAATTTAAACTCTCCATCAGACATACATATTCTGTCAAGAATTCCATTCAGCATCAATCTTAAATACTGAAATGGAACTAATTAAAACCCCGCTTGTCCTTAAGATGCCTTTTTTTGCTGTTATATGTGGATAATGACACATTAGTTTTTCAGTTCAGTGGCCAAACCAAACAGATGGAAAATAATTTTGGTTTGGGTAGAGCTGAAAACATTTCAATAAACACTAAACAAAAGGGTTTATTTTGATTTCTTGTTATGCATTGCATGGAAAAGCAAGTTTGAAACGCAAATGTAATTGTAACACTGTAATCATGTCCCGAGTTTGCACCAACAACATACGTTGACCTTTCTGTATTATTTCTAAGTCTTCAGGAAACTTTTATTAAGTGGCATCTGACTTCGTTATAAATTGGGATGTTCTGAAAGCATGTTTTTCAGAAAAATCCAGTATTTATTAAAAATAGAGCTCAACACTTTTCTGTTTCTTTCATGGAACGTTAGATTGTAAGAAGGGAAAAGCCGTTTAATTATTCTCGTCGCGCCAGCAGGAACTCCCTGGCGTTCTACTTATTGTTCTCTGCTGAGGAAACTATTTTTAAGTTCAGTTTTGGTTCTTTTGCCTGGCTGTCCTGCACATCCACGTCCAGACACCTCTTTCTGCTCAGAACCAGCTCTCCCACGATCCACAGCCGCCCGTCAAACCCTGCACCTCAGGGGCTCCTCCGGACCGGGCACCTCTACACACAACCCCTCCTCTACGCCCGCCCACGGCTGGGGAACGAAGTCGGGGAGCACTGCTCTGGGCAGTGATACTTATGCCAGGTGTTGGCTCAGGCCATTTACTTAACGAACTGCCTTCACTTGGGCTTTTTTCGCATCCTTAGAATTAATTTACCCTCAGCTAACAGCACACTTTCTCGGCTAGCGGCTACTATTTCTCCAGCACTGCCTGACCTCGGCGCCGCGGCTTTCCGTGAGGCGCCTGCGCGCGTCAGGCAGATAAGATGGCGCCTGTGTTCTGGGGCGGCCGCGCACGTACCCGGCGTCCCGCCCCAGAAAATCGTAGTCTTGATCTCTTGTGCCACTCAGTGGCTACTGTGGAGAACTGCCCGAGAACCACACAGCAGACCTCCGGTAAGTGAGAAGATGTAAAGGGAGAGGTCAACCCGAGGGTCTTTTACAACCTAGATGTTTCTGTGATTCAGTGATTGCGCCGCCCGTTTTGGGTCAGTCCCCCTTAGTCTCTGTTCCATTCCTGTGGTCCCACATCCAAGCTTGCACGCGAGCATACTCTGAGCCGTCTTCCAGGCTCTTTCCCAAGCACCTCAGCTGTTCTCACCTCTTTCTTTTTTGTTTGTTTGGGGGGGTGGGGGAGGTGGGGGGTGGGCAATGAACAGAAACAGTAACGAGTTTGGTCTGTTTAGCGCCGTTGCTAATCTTGTAAGTTGACCGTTTGAAAACCAGGTACAAACCATGATGGAACCTGCGGTGCTCTTGGCAGCCAGCATGGCCTTCCAGGTGTTCCCACACTGATGCGGTTCTGAAGTGGCAGTGGTGCCACTAAAACATGCAGCGCAGCAGGACTGCTAAGCCCACACTCACAGGCGTTATGTGTGTCCGAGGGATCTGAGCTGGTGGCTTGCACTTCTGCTGAGAATTGCTCATTAGCTTCAGCCTCTTCAATGGGGAACTGTACCGAATCATAAAGGCACTGCTTTAGCTGCTGCCAAAGTTGAAACCAGAGACAACCGCTATTAGGGAGCTGTAGTAGGAAGAAAGTAGCCCTGTATCCTCTTAAAGTTGATTTAAAGGGAAATAGGCCTTCTCAACTTGGTTTGGTAATTTTAGCACAAGTTGCTACCTTCAGTGAGGTAAGGGAACCTGCTGCTTTCTTCATTGAACGGGATATGAATAAGTGCCTAGCAGGCAGCTTTTTTTTGATTCATAACTGACAGAAATGGATTTATGGTGTGCATAGTCTCTGATAAGGAGCATATTGAAGTAAGGAGACAGCTGATGCATGCGTCTGATGAACTGAAAACACAGATTTCCCCGCAACTTTGATCCACCTCAGAATGGACAGAGACTGGGAAGTGTTACTTGTCCAGTTTTATGTTCCTGAAAGAGATACACAGAGAGACTACAGTAGGCTAGATTATTGGCTAAGAAGATTGTGAAACCTGTGTCTTGCCTTCTGCCTCATTTCTGATACTATGTGGCAGAATGAATTCCTACTCCCTTGAAAAGGAACTTTTTTCCATTTAAGGTTACAAAATGTACAATCAGGATGGTATTACTTTTTATTTATGTTGTTCAAGAAAAGGTCTCTGTAAAATTATGGCTCGGTTATGCCGTTTCATTTGATGTAAAAATTAAAAGTTTCCATGTTATTTGAAAAGGAGAAATGATGGCCCTGTGCTTCCAACAGTTTGCATACACATGTATAAAACAGATGGTTTCTGAGTTGTCTGATAGAACACTTTTAGGGTTTAGCCTTTTAGGGTCCAGACTGACAAGACAGACACTTTCAATTATTTTAATCTTTGCAATAAATATGCGGAACCTCAGAGACTCTCTTTTCTGGTATCACTCTCTGGGTATTGCTATTCTTACTCTATATTACTAAAGGGTCTGATTCATTGTTCATTGAAGCCAATGGCAAATTCTCCCTTGACTGACTCAGTGGTCACAGATGAGGGCCAGGCACGGAGCGGGTCTCTGTTCTGCCAAGTTTCAGCCAAAGACACACACACACAAAAAGGCGATACTTTTCCCAAAGAACTTGCAGTCTAAGATAAAAGATAACACTACTTGGCATTTCCTGCTGTTCCTAAAGAACAGTTTGAGGGTTCATAAATTCCAAAGACTTCACTGCAAAAAAATTCTTCAGTTTCAACATAACTGTACCGATCTGTTTCATTTGGGACATCCTAAAAGTTTTCTTCATCTAATAATTCACATTCCTGTATTAGTTGAGAGACACATATTAGCACTAGAATGAACTTCAGAAAAAAATTCCTTTTAAACAAATGCACTCAGCCAAGCGGTTTCCATGTTGCCTCTGCTAATTCTGGACCTAAATCTATCTGAATAGAAATGCATTTCCTTAACCTTTGTTTTCTCATTTGGCTGAGTCTCCAGGGGTCCTGTGTTCTATGTTTGCAAAACGACATTTGCTGCTACAGATTTACTTCAAGGTCAAGTATGATGCAAAAGTATGTTGAGAGAAAGCCAAAGCCTTCTTAAAATGTAGATGTCTTAAATATTACAGATGTCTTCTTGCTTAGCAAATAGAGTAGGTGGTTGGGTGTAACTGATGGGATTGATGGTGATCTGCTGTACACTTTTGGACCACTGGTCTTAAGCAAGCACAGAACCATGATGATTATATTAAAGAAGGCCTTCGTCCATTTCAGAGTGAACAAATCTGCACTTCGTAAACACCTACAGCAACGTAAGAACTAGTTGCTTTATCACAGACACCAACTAGTATAAAACATTTGTTCTTGGGCTGCACCTCTTCTACTATGAAAGAGTTCAGGCCTTAGGAACATAAAGAGAGCTCCCAGTAGTAGCAAGAAATTCAGAACATAAAAAGTCAGTCAAAACTCATTTATGAAAACTTACAGAAATTAGCCTCTGGGACACCACAGACCTTTAGATATTCTGTAATGGAGAGTGAGTGTGCTATTTACAATAAGTATTTGGTCTTCCTTGAGACTAATAGAAATGAGCTTGGCATGGTATGAAATTCTTTATCCTTCCCAGTGATTGTTCAGTGTTGTTCATGATTGACCGTCTGGTGAGCACTGAGTTTGGGAGAACATTACTACACTTCTTTCCTTTGAATTAAAATTCTCTTTACTGTAAAAGCTTCCTTTATTTCTGATTTTTCTTCTCTTCAAATATTCTTTCCCTTCAAATATTATTTGCTGTTGTTTAAAGTGATAATTTTCAGTACTAAGTACAGCTTTCTACAGCTTATTTTAATTGTCACGGTTTACTGGCTCGTCATTGCTTTTGCAACACAATGTTCGGCTACCGTTGCTCTCCTACACCAATAACATTCTGGTATCATAATGATAACATGGTCTTATTTTTAAAAGACTGACCCAACTGCTTCTGTAATATGTAACATTGTTTGTGCAGATTACAGTGCGCTTTAGATCAGTGTTGGAAATCAGAGACAGTAATTCTGAGATCAAAAGTCTTTCCTTGGATATATCAGAAACCTTTTTAGGTGAGCTAGGGACAATTTTCACCACCATGTCTTATTGTCACCATCTGCTTTGTGACTGTACCTTGTCTGCATCTCAGGCATGTTGGAACTCAGCTTGCTGGCTTTTGCAAAATACTTTAACATCTTTGCAAGTGTTACTTGCAACTACATTTAATTCTATGGGCTGGACATATATGTGTGGTGTTCTAAAGTGGTGTATATTGTGACAAGTTTCACTGTGAAAGGCTTACTGCTGTTATCATTTTCATGGTCCTGTTTATTTAAGAGGCTGTTCCTGTATCTTGTAAACATTTGTATTTATATGTATACATTAATATGCACAGGATATATATAAACTATGTAGAGGAGTATTGTTGCTGCTGGTTTTATTCCTTCAGTCAGTTTCTGATTCCACCTGTTGAACTTCATTTTACAATTTACTCCAGTGGACATTTGCCATGGATGACCAATTATTTCCTGGTTTTATTATACAGAATTTCAAGCTCTTTATAGTGGCGGGGGTGTGTGGGCGTGGAGGGGAAATTTAGATGTGCTGATACCATCACCATATGGTATTTGGCCAGCTAGAAATGCCTAAAGCTTTGTGGGCAATGTGTTGTTTCACAGCTGTTTATGGCACAGTAACGTGCATCCACACTTGGCTCTCTCTATGTTCTGCAAGGGAGTGGAGAAAATGCAAAGCATCAAGCTGAGTGATGCTTTCTCACTGTCTATTGAGAGATAAGTATGGATACTTGTAAAAGAGACAGCATCTTTGAAAACAAGGGCCATTAGCTATTCTCTTTCAGTTTTGTTCTTCACCATATTTGGTCTGGAGTACAAGAGATCTGTCATAAGCCTGTCAGAGGAAATAATGTAGCTCATACCAATTTACAGTATGATCAGATGATTGCAAGCAGATGTGTGAGGGCTGCTTCAAATGTTGCTAACTGCTAAATTCAGCTGTCTGCAAGCACACATCTAATTATTCCCCCTAGAGGAGAGACTTGCGGCAGGCAGTTCTGGTTGTCAACTTTTTTTAAAAAACTGCTAAAGGGAAAACACAAACTGCTGCTCTGGTCTTCATGGGATCAGAAGTGACCCCATGAGGGTGAACTTCAGCACTGTAGCGACTGAAGTAGTTGAGACAAAACTGCTGTCCAAGGCGTGAGAGGAAACAAAGCCAACAGCCCTTGGTTTGTTCTGACAGGTGGTCTGCAGTTCCGTTTTGCTAAAGGGGAAAGCCTGGTCACAGGGAACAGTTGGCACTACCAGTGGTCACCTCAGGCAGGTGAGTGTGTCCTAGCCAAGGAGCCATGGCCACTGGTTGCCAGCCCAGCAGAGCACAGACGAGGTAGCCCTGTGAGGTATCACCAGGTATAGTGGGGAGGAGAACGAAATGGTATCTCTTGATGACTGCATTGCAGCTGTGCTAGACAGAAGGACTGTGATGCTATCCAGATGGACCTCAGCAGCCTGGAGGTGTAGGAATAGGGATCTGTGAACATTCAATCTAAAGAGAAGGTTTGGGAAAATCTTAACAATGTGTACAAATACCCAAAGAGAGAGTGCATAGAGAATGGAGCCAGGCTCTTCTCAGTGTCCAGTGACAGACCAGGGGCGGTGTGCATAAACTAAATTACAGGAGTTTCCTTCTGAACAATGGAAAACACTTTTACTGTCACGTTATCTGAGCACTGTCACAAATTACCTGCTGTGAAGTCGCCATCCTTGGAGATATTCAAAAGCTGACTGGACATGACCTGGGTACCCAGCTCTCTGTGACTGTGCTTGCCTAAAATATGTTGTGCTGAGACAAGGAGTTTGCCCCAGCAGAACATGAATATGTGACATCTAAGCTAATTTTTCAGTCCCTTTCTCACTAAGGCCTGATTATAGCATTGATGTTCCAGCTTGTTTCTTCCCCACAAAACCCAAATCATTCAAATTAGAGAACCGTTTTCTATCTAGTCTGTTTTGCTGAGGCTTTCCAGGCTTTGTCCTAGTCTACCAATCATGTTAATCCCACTTCATTAGAACATCTGGAAACATCTGTGTTCTTGTGCAAAGACAGATTAATAGAAACTAGATAAATTACAATGCAACTTGCTAGTGTAGGTTGTGCAACTCCAGTTCTGATTTTGTTGTCACTTAGATATTTGCAGGTATACCCATTCTACATGTGTGTCTGTTTTTGTTAACTTTGCTTAAAATTTAAGTTTTCTGTGTTTTTCTTAGATTTTTGTTTTCTTTTCCAAAGACTTTGCCAGTAGGAATGTGGTAATAAAATGATGAGTAAAGCATCTACTACTTACTATAGCAGAAATGACTGTAGTCTTTATAAACTATTTTTAAATAACATCTCTCCCTACTTTAGGGAGAGAATACTTTAGCATCCAGAATCATGCTGGCATATGCAATTTCAAATTCCTGCATTTTGTCCAGTAATACTCTTATTTCTTTCAGCACTGCTGTTGCTCATATTTGTGTTTCGTAAAATACCTGATGTTCGTATTGTATTTCTTGTTGCAAAGTGGCTTAAACTTTCCTACACTGAATCCTTGTTATAGTCTCTTTTTTACCAAAAAAAAAGGGGGAAAAAAAGTTAAGACCTCTATATTTTTCAAGAGTTCATTTATGCCTGCAAGCTCTCCCAGTGTTGTGTCTGGATACTTCAACACCACCGTTTTCTGCCAATACTTAAGATTTTTAGAGAGATGTGCTACCACTAATCACTGTGATCTTGCATTAAATGTCCTCATAGTCCAGGTCCTTGACAGCTTAGTCCCAAGAAGCTGTGTTATCAGCGTCTCCATTGAAGTGCTAATGCTGGTGTGCTGCTATAAGGGATCTTTGTTGTTACGTAATTGTGCAAGTGTACAATTGATTTGAAGTTCTTTATAATTGTCTTCTGCCTGGTCTAGTGACAGGAGTAACTTTTGATAAAACTCAGTAATTGTATTTCAGAAAAATAGGCTTTCCAAACATTATAGTTTTTTTTTCTCTTTCCTTAGCTTCCCTTGATGTAGCCAAGACATTTCTAGTGAATGTTTCAAATAAGAAAATAGTATCTTGTGAAATGTGCACATATGCTGATTTCTTGTATTCCTCATGTTCATCTAACTTTTCAAATTAATTGTTTTGTTATGTATTTTTCTAGCTACATAGTGATGTCCTTGCTCAGTAATCAATTGCTGCTAAAAGAGATCTCTTGGCACAGAGAAGAATGCTCTGTGAGCATCAATCTTCTATGATATAAGATTGAAGTATTTAATGTTAGCTTCACATTCAAGGAGGCATTGCTGAAATACAGGAATGGCTTATCAAACTCAGAATGCCTCATGGAGTAAATATACTTACCACTAAAAAAAATATTGATTACTCTCAAAGATGAGAATAAGGCCTAGTCCTCTTATATCAGAAGCTAAATTCAGTGTACTATCTCAAACCCCTTTCCACTGAAATCCAGTCCCAGTCACATCAGACAAAAGGTTTCCAATCTGGCATCTCTGAAGGTTAATTTGCAATCTTCATAGTTTTCTTTTTAATATAGGTTCATGTGTAAGAGGGAAGAGTTGGTATGTGTTTGATCAGAAGTTACAACAGGCTGATAGTCACCAGGTTACTAAAAGATAAGACCTGGGGAAAACAGGGCTTGCAAGTATGTGCATGAGCAGCAGGGCAAGATGGTATGTAACAGATTCCAAAATAAATGAGGAGCTCCACTCTCCTTTGTTCAGCCTTCTGGGACATCCTGGCCATACATCCCAGAATTCTGAATCCATATACACTGAAAGCGTAGGAAGTTGGGTTGAAGCAGCACCAGTCTTACCACCATGATGATGCAGTTCCCAGTGGGGATGCCTACCTTATAATGATGAGTGCCTGCCAGCTTTGCGATCTATGCATCTCAGGAGTTTTGCTGGTCAGTTGGATAGGGTGAGCATAACCTGCTCTTTGATCAATAGAGTTACTTGGCATTCTTTGTCATATACCTCTCTCTGTGATTTTAGTATTTCAGCTATAAGCATTGTAGATTCCAGTATACTTTCTCTCTATGATTATAGTATTTGGGCTATAATAAAGTGTTGAAACTGTACCAAGAGAGGGGTTCCTATGTGTGTGCATTCCCTGGTCTCCAAAGAACCCACTGGAACATCATGTAAACAAACTTTAAGAAATTCTTGAATTTTACACCAATACTTTTTGCCACAGTATGTATGCTAATACTGCAACACAAATACTTAGTGAATTTGAGTTCTCTATGCTAAAATCATGGGTTTATATTTCAGTGATGTTTCTTTTTTGGACATGTGTTTGTTAATAAGTGTATTCTTCCTTTCATAGTAAGTATTAAGCTACTTAATTTATTTCTCGTACATACTCAGTATCTTACCCTACTGTCTATGACACTTGTCATCTTATTTTCCTAAACACCTTGATGCTCCAAATTCCTTATTTAATAAATATTTTATTGTCAAAACCTCCTTGTGCTGATGGTATGGTAGTCATTGCTCTCATCTGTAGTGCTGCATTTCTTGCTAAGTGTACATTTCTGGGCTTTGAAATGGTAAGTAACCTGGCCACATAATCTGTTTTCAGTCTTCATGTTTGCACATCTCTTTATGTGAGTGAATATTTGTTTCAAAGTATTGAAGTCTTTGTGAGAAAAGAGCCCAACTGTTTAACATCTTAACACAGAGATGTTTTAGGGTAAGCCAAACTATTCGAAAAACTCAGTTTTGAATTGTCAGTCTGGAATGTTAGTTACAGCTGCTTGAGTTTGGCTGGGATTTTAGCAGTAGGTATTCTTGTTAAAATGCATAGGGATGTATTTAAACAGAATGTGCAAAGGTTTGATTTTTGTATAATAAGAATAATTAGACATCCAGCAGGTGGTATTGCTGCTGCTATGTTCAGAGATCTCACTTTCTTGGCTAGCAGAATAATCCATGTGCTATTATTTCCATGGAGGTCTTTCAGAGTACTGACCAGGTTCCATCTTTCTTAGACTGAGATCAGTCAAGCTTTAAGTGACATGGGTATATCCAAATACATTGAATCATTCATTTTGCCTGCCTATTACTAAAAGAAAACTCATGTTATTTATAGATCTACTTTTTATCAGAGGAGATGCAATCACTTTACTGATTTCTTTAATTTCTCATAGAATGATTATGGCAATGCAATTACATGGTGTAATCACCACTGTCTAGCTAACAGAGAAATCTGTAAAGGTAAAATACCAGATTTTAATTTTTAAATCATCATAATAAAGTCAATTCAGAAGCATCCTACAAACGCATAGCACTTGACAACCAAACTCCCTGGTTCATGCGAACATCTCAGTTTTTAATTGTCAAGTATCTCTTTGATTTTAGAACTACTCAATCTCTTAGATTTTATCCTACTTATAATATTCATCCACATCTTCTGGCGGAAAGAACAAAACCACACGATTTTGACATGTCAGTACATGGAAATGGAAAAGTTGGATGGCGAGAATCCTGTGCTTTCTAACCATGCTCAGCAAAGCAACACGGAATCTTGCCCTCATGCCCTTACCTATTAGGTACCTATAAGGTACCTGTTGACAAGAGCACCACCTTGTGCACAGAGAGCAAAGGACACCTCCTGATACAACCATGCTGCGAAGTGACACTCGAGGTACAGCTCTTTACTGAGATGAGGATTCTTTCTCTCTAGTTCATGTACCATTCATGTGAGACAGTTTCAATTTGAGGAAAAAAAACCAGCTTGCACACAAGCACATATATATAGACAAGTATTTTAAATGATACATTCACGTCACCCAACCTTTACACATCTTTTTTACAAGCAAGATACCACATCAGATACCAGTGCTTTTTTTTTTCCTTTTTCGTTTTTCTCCCTGTTTTTTAGTATTGCTTAGCATAGTTGTTTAAATTCAAAACAGCTACTCTTGCAGTACAGATTGGAAGCAACCTTTGAGAACTCCAGACATTGAGTGGTTGACCACTGAGTGCAGCCATCCAGTCAATTCCTTATTCAGTGAGTGGTCCACCCCTCAAGTCCTTGCTCTTCCAATCTGGTGACCAAGGTGTCATGCGGGACAGCATGAAATGCTTTACAGAAGTCCAGGTAGATGGCATCAGTTGCTTTTGCCTTATCCACTGATACGGTAACTGCATCATACAAAGCCACTGAGTTCATCAGTGTACAGGCTTAACCCTCCAGGGGGAGTGACCTTGAACCTGACCCTAGGTGGTCTTGACCCCTCCCCAGGGGTGGGTCTGAACACTACCAGGTGATGGTTAGCCCGCTCCCCCTTCCCCTCTAAAGATCCATAAAAGCAGACGGACTTCCTGTTTTCTCGCTGTCTGCGCTCCCTGCTTACCAGCATCACCATCCTGTTCCTCTTTGTTTTACCACGTGGCCATCACCCACGAGGCAGACAAAGCCATTGCCATCAAAATCGGGTTGTATTTACACATTTTGTATTTGTTTTCCCTTCCCTATACCTTTGTAATTTCCCTGCTTCAGGTACCTTTTTAAATTCATTGTTAAACTTAACTTCCAAATCAGAGTGCATGTATTTATTTGTGTGTGCTTACCTTTTCCTCTCTCTACATCTAATGCCTTTCTTTTGGGAAAGAAGGGGGAAGAGGGAAGGGCAGTTTATAAAATTGTTATTGGTTCTATCAAATATTTTTGAGTACCTGGGAATTTAAATTAGAACCAAGACAATCAGGCATGATTTTGCCCTTGGAGAAGCCAGGCTGGTTACTGGCTATCCACCAGCTTCAGAAGCCTTCATTGCTGGCTCACATTGAGCTTTTCATCAACTTAGACCCCCAGGTCTGCTGCTCTCCAGCCATTCACCATCCAGCCTGTATTTGTGCTTGGAATTGTGCCAGACCTTACACTTGGCCTTGTTGAATATCATGAGGTTGGCCTGGGCCCACCTCTCCAGTCTGTCCAGGTCCCTCTAGATAGCATCTCTGCCCTCTAGCAAATTGACTGTGCCACACAGCTTGGTGTCATCTGCAAACTTGCTGAATTTGCACTCAATTCCTCTGTTGATAGCACTGACAAAGATGTTAAACAGCTCTGGTCCCAGCACTGACTCCTGAGGGATGCCACTTGTCACTGGTCTCCAGGTGGACATTGTGCCATTGATCACCACTCTCTGCGTGCAACCATCCAGCCAATGCCTTATCCAGCAGTGCTCCACCCATCAAGTCTGTGTTTTTCCAGGTTGGTGACCAGGATGTCATGTGGGACAGAGTCAGATGCCTTACTCAGGTCCGGGTAGATGATGTCAGTTGCCCTTCTCTTGTCCTCTGTTGCTGTGACTTCATCAGAAAAAGCCACTAAATTTGTCAGGCATGATCTGCTCTTGCTGAACCCCTGCTGGTTACCACTGACCACCTCTGCTTTGTTTTCCATTTGCCTTAGCAGATCCTTCAGGAGGATCTGCTCCATGACCTTGCCAGGCACAGAGGTGAGACTGACTGGTCTGTAGTTCCCGGGGTCATCCTTTTTTCCCTCCTTGAAGATGGGGTTTATTTTTGCCCTTTTCCAGTCAGCAGAACCTTCACCAGTCTGCCATGACCTTTCAAATACGATGGGCAGTGGTTTAGCAACTTCATCCACCAATTCCCTCAAGACCCATGTGTGGATCTTGTCAGGCCCCATGGACTTGTGCACGTTCAGATTCCTTAGGTGCTCACGAACATGATTTTCAATTACAGTGGGCAGATCTTCCTTCTCCCAGTCCTTACTTTTGCCCTCTGGGACTTGGACATTGTGGTCGGAGCCCTTGCTGTTGAAGACTGAGGCAAAGATTCCTATTTTGTTGCCATTTCTCTGCCTGAGTATTTTGAGCTTTAATATTACTGGTCTGTACACACTAATATATTGTATACTAGGACTGGAAATGTGAAACTACTGTTTAACGTTTGCTGAGTCAGTAAATCCTATTTCATACTATATCCTACTAATCTTACTTATTTGTACTGGTAACCTCTGTCCCTCTTAGAATTAGCAAGGCAGTTGCAAGTAGCTTTCTACAGGGACTCATATGGAGATGCAGGGACCTTAATGTGAAATTCTTTATCAGAAATAATTTGCTATACCTAACACAAAGGCTGCTTAACTTTCACCTCCCAAGCTTTACATTTGCTGATACTAGATTAAAGATTAAAGTTTCTTTCAGTTTCAGATGAATGCTAACTTGTATGCAAGTTCAGGACTAGAATAAATCTAAGCAAGATTTGCAAGAAGACATACTACCTTAATACTTTATATTTCAGTATGTGGCACTGAGCTAGTTAATGCTGAGGATCTGATTTTAACTTCAGCATACAGAAAGAGCAAACTTAAATAAGTCCCATTCATAATATCAACATGCAGAACTTACTAGCATTATACTTTCTTTCAAGTGCTAACCTGTTTTTATACAATTCTTTCTCTAATTGGAGAAGTTGCCTTCCTGGAGGACTCAGTGACATAAAGACATCTTCCAAAAGACTAACAGAATATCTGAGTATGAGCAGAATACAGGAATATGTATTTTTATGGCACAGATCTCTCACAGGCTGAAGGACAGTTTCTTTGGATTGCATATCTACATTATGTTTATAAGTTGATTATAAGTTCATTGTTCTGATTCTGACTGAATGATATATAAAATGACCGTTCTTGTCATTCTAACGTATTTGAACAAAGTATGTTGTGTTATGTTAGTGAGCAGTTTAGGCAAGATACTTCAAACCAGGAGACCTTGGTGCTATTCACAGCTTCTTTGCTGTATAGGCACATAGTTTTGATTTTTGCATACCAGTTTTTCCATTTCTAAATTTGGGCAATTTACAAGAACTTAGAAGAATCTGTGCACTCTGTGAAATTCAGTTTGAAAATACCAAGGAGAAGTTTACAGGATGAAAATGCTTTTCTGGTTTATATTGTACTTTTCCGTGATAGAGGTTTTCTCCTAAGGGTCTCTCGAATTGAAGTCTCTGCCAGTGATGCATTGATTTCATTTCTGTGCTATTTCTTCCTTCCCATACACAAGACCCAAGAGCTTTAGTGGCAGTATCTTTTGATCAGCACAATTATTTTGATGAGAGTGATTTTTAGATAGAGCTGGAAACACAATCTGCTTCTCCAGACTTCTATAGATTCAGTTACAACTCCTTTGGTTTATCTATGGCACCTTTTTCTCTTTTTTACAACCTTTTCATCTTCCAAGCAGAAAAACATATACTTTCTTGAATATTAAAGGTGATCATGGAGTACTTGTATTTGACCAGTTAAAAGAATTAGGTGTATGTAATTAGGTGTATGTAATGTGTACTGCTTTTCTTCTCTAGTTTGCATGTATGATTTGCTTTGTCCTGACTTTGAATTCGTTACCATCTTAGGTGTACTCTCTGCTTGTTCCCAGCTTAGGTGTACTGTCTGCTCTTACTTAATTGGGAGTTCCTATAGTGATATCATAACTATTTTACTATTATTTCAATTACTGATACTTCAATGTGTTTTTTTCTCCTCAAAGTCAGTAGTTGCTATTTACAATGGAAGAGATTACAAACAGTACAAACATTTCCAATACTTGTATTTCCAAACACCAATTTTTTTTCACATGGAATGTATCCCCATCTGTGTTAATGGAAATTAAGTATGTAGGTGAAGAAAGTAATGGAGTGTTAATTAACCTTTTTTCCTCCCCTTTTTTTTCCTTTTCCCCCCCCCTTTTTTCCCCCCCTTCTTTTTCCTTTTTTTTTTTCCCTCTTCTTTTTCCTTTTTTTTTTCCTCCCTTTTTTTTTCCTTTTTTTTTTTTCCCCCTCAGGAAGTAAGTGGTCCAAATATGTTAAAACTGTTTTGCCAAAGTTCTTGTTGGTTTAATTAGTATCAAACTCAAAACTATTAGTTTCATGCATTTTTCAATTAGTGGATTCATTTTTTGCAGGGTATGTACCACCTCTGTCAGTAACTTCAATTAAACTGTAAGACTTTCTGAAATAATAGTTATCACCTTCAGTACTATTGGCAGAAATTATTTTTTAGTGTTGAAATCCTTCATTTTAGACTTTCAGAGAGTCTACTCAAGAAGCTACCTGTAAGTTTTTTGTTGCAGGGAAATTCTGAATAAATAAGAAAAGGGTTTCTTTGTAAACAAGGTTACATGTTCTCAGTTTGGTCTGTACACAGTAGTTTACAGTAGTAAGATAAATGGCACTTCTACTCTTGATGGAATAGACATGTACTCTTCAGAAAATATTAATTAACTAATAACCTCTGAAGTAGTTCTGCCTGTAGATATACACAGTAATTCAGCATTGACTATTTATTTAACAAGTGTGGTTACCTAGTGATGGAAGCAATTTTTTTTTTCAATTATTAATATCTGGAAGATGAAAAGATTATAAAAGCAAACACATGACTTTAGTCATTCAGTCTGATTCAAGAGTGATACAAGAAGTGTTTTCTTCATTGAAGCAGGTGATGTGCCTGCCTACTTTGGCAGTGATGTGAGGCCTGACAGCTACATGAAAAAGCTCCTGCATTAACCAATCTTCACATGTACCTTGCTAATACTGTTGTACAGTAAACCATGTTCTCTACAGAAACATTAATACTTCCTGGTGATAAGTTCTGAGTGATCTGCCAGGTTAGAGTAATTGAGAGAAAGGCAAGGTTTGTAGAAAGTAGTACTGTGATTTATTAGTTGTGTAGTTGAAAGAATCAAGCTTATAATCACATGATCCTTCATCTAGTTGAAGATCAGCAGGCTTCAGGCAACATATTGTTGTGATACCAACATTTTGCAAAGACAAATAAGGAAAGTGTAGTATGTGATTGATCTAAGCATGAGAAGTCATGCTTCCATACTTACAGAGAGGACTTCAAAGGACATAGGTCATATACCCTGTATTCCTTGTTCATCTGTTGCAGGATGCATAATGATGTAATCACATAGCTCCTGTATTGTCATTGAATGTTAAGAGGCAGAGACTGCCCTTTCTCTTTTTCCATTTGTTACAGCATGGTAGATATACCATACTAGTATAACATTGGCTTCTGTGGATGTTAAAAAGAAGTTACAGATTTAATGTAGCTATCTTTTAATTAATCTCTTCACTTGAAAAAAAAGTTAGCTCATGTCAAAGGAGAGGCAAGTCAAACTGAAACTAAAATTGTGATTAGCTAGAGGACTTGTCTTCTATCCCAGCTGTAGTAATGGCATTGGATTGGTGCTTTTGAAGGAAGGCAATTTTCTTTTTTTTTTTTTTTTTTTTTTTGTTAATGAATTATGGAGTATATGCTATAATTGTATAATCTTATGCATCATGTCAAAGGGGAAGTGCTGATCATACCATGGATTCTGTCTCTAATGATGAGATTGATGTAACTAAGGAAGATTTGTTAGTGAGGAATTTTACACATGAATGTTTTTTATGAACATTTTAAAGTGAAGCTGTAGGGTAGATTGTGTTGCTTTGTTATTTTTCAAATAGCAGGGATAAGGAGGAATTATTCAAAATGAAGGTCATGTTGACTGCAGAAACACAATACTAAAAATAAAGAAGCAAACTTCAACTCTTTGCTTTGCTTTCCATAGATAAAAAACTGATTTAGGTGTATTGATGTGGAAAAGACCTACCGATTCCAGGTAACGATAGTTTCCTAATCACAACAATTCTGGACAGTGAGACTGATCTAGCAGAACCCATCATATTTGACAAAGTGGCTTTGCATCGAAGCAATGATTCTTGTATGACTTTGTTACTATAACTGGAAAAAATAGAACCTAAAAGTAGAATGATGGAGATATTTGATGCGAGACTATAATAAGATAGCAAAGAATAGTATTAAATACTTGGATCTGAACACAACCTACACTTTCAGATTCAGAGCAGTTCCTCAATATATTCAAATAAGATGCTTAGCATTTAATCCTTTTTTAAGCATATAGCTTGTGTGCAATACATGAAACAGGCATTAGCTAGTTTGTGTGACTTTGCATAGCTCAATAATCTTGGCATATTTTAAATTCAGGTAAATTCAAACTTTAGGTCTACTAAAATATTTTTTCCTTTTTATCAAATACTATTACCAGGGAAGTGTATTCTACATCCTTATAATCAGCCAAACGTGAATCTTACCAGCTTGTCTTTCTTGTCTTTTCTGCTGAGAAATAAAAGCACTTTAGTTTGGATGTTATGAAATCTTTTAAATCTCTTTTAATTTGGCATTGTTATCTTACATATGTTATCGTCTGTCAAATACTTTAGCACTGACCAAATTAGTGTCTTAGGCTAGGTGTAAATGTGAAGTCTATAGGTTAATTTAGGTGCTGGAGCAGGTGCAGAGAAGGGCAACGAGCCTGATGAGAGGTCTGGAAAACGTGACCTAGGAGGAGTGACTGAGGGAACTGGGGTTGTTCAGTCTGGAGAAGAGGAGGCTGAGAGGGGACCTTATTGCCCTCCACAACTACCTAAAAGGAGGTTGTAGTGAGGTTGGAGCTGGTCTCTTTTCCCAAATTACTAATGATAGGGCAAGAGAAAATGGCCTCAAGTTGCGTCAGGGGAGATTTAGGTTGGATGTTTGGAAGAAGTTCTTTACTGAGCAGGTGGTCAGGCACTGGAACAGGCTGCCCAGGGAGGTGGCGGAGTCACCATCCTTGGAGGTGTTTTAAAAAAGAGTGGATGTGGTGCTGGAGGCTATGGTCTAGTGATGAAGGATACTGGGATAAAGGTTGGACTGTGGATGATCCTGGTGGTCCTTTCCAACCATAGCAATTCATAGCAATTAGGTGTTGTGCTGAGGGATTCGGTTTAGTCAAGGACTTGTCAGTGTGAAACTAATGATTTGACTCCATGATCTTGAAGGTCTTTTCCAATCTAAGAGTTTTGTGATTCTGTAATTTGTAATTTTGAGTCAGTACCTGAAAATTAATTTGAAAAGTGGCTACTATCCTAGGGAATTAATTGAGCTATACATAGGACCTTCTATTTTCATTAAATAAAAATGTCTTTGGAATTTTCAAATAAAAATAACATAAATAAACATAATTACAGACATTTAAAGTAAAGCTGAGTTATTATTTCTTAAAACATGTCATCATTTTCTGTTGCAAGTGAACATGGTTAATGCCTCTGATTCATATGCACAGCTTCTTAAATAATCTCCCTAGCAGAACACTGATTGAATAGAAGCAAGAAGAACGGAATTTTTAAACGGAAATTTAAAATTCCATTTAAAAATTAGAGAATCTTAATTTTAACAAAACAGTGAGTGTGGTTTGACAAATATTTTAATTGTGTGAAATTTTGTATGGGTTTTGGTGAAATTTGTCTACTGCTAAGAAGTTATTTCTACTGGTAAAAGTTTACATGGTACAATTGTTTAGGACGAGATTGCAGTCACTAAGTATCTCTCACCCAGACTTTCAAAGGGTAGTTCTGCAGTAACTGGTCTTGACTAGTTGATGTTGAAGTTTACCCTGAGTGGCTGCTTGCTAAAAATATAAGCATATGGTAGTGTTATTAGTGGTATGCAAATCACTAAGGAAAACAGCATCTAGATAGGAATGTAACATTCTAATTCAGGAGGACAAAACAATTCAAAGATGTATTCAAACTAGTACGCTAAATATTGCAGCATTTATGAATGCAGGTCCCTTTGGGAAATTAGAGAGATTTATGCTCTTAGATTTCCAAGACACATTTGAAAATACCAGTTTTCACCTGTACAGAGATCAAGTCCTGTCCTGTGCATCTTGCATATGGAATAGAATAGAATCAATCAGGTTGGAAAAGACCTCCAAGATCATCCAGTCCAACCTATCACCCAGCCCTATCCAGTCAACTAGACCATGGCACTAAGTGCCTCATCCAGTCTTTTCCTGAACACCTCCAGGGACCCAGGGACGGTGACTCCACCACCTCCCTGGGCAGCCCATTCCAGTGGCAAATCACTCTCTCTGAGAAGAACTGTTACTGATCTAAGCTACAACTAACCTATATGGGGAGTCAAGAAGAAATTCAAGTTACTCTTAACACCACAGTGCTTTTTCCTATGTTGAGCAAGCACCCTGATGATATCAGAGTAATACCAGGATTTGTAGCTGACCATTCTGGGAGTAGGTGACCTATCAAAATGCATACCTATTTCCACAAGGCTACTCTTTCATGGAAAAATGTAGGCACACCTTTCAGAATGGTAAAATAATAGCAAATTATTCGTTTCAGCCCTAGTTATTAGTTTCAGTGGTACCTGTCTGACCATTCCATCTCTTAAAAAACAAACAAACAACTGTGCTGCTGCCACAGAAAATGTACTGACAATCTTGCTGTCATTGCTGTGGCCTCCATTTTCTCTCTCATAGCTACCAAAAGAGTCCATCTTCTGCATATAAGCTGTTCGTTCTGGGTTCTCACTGCACAACAACACTGCAGCTTAATAGTTGAGCTCTGGTCACTGATCTTAACACTATTGTTATTGGTCACTGGAGTAAGAAATCAAAACCAGTTCCATCCATCAGCCAAGAACTAAGGACTTTCTGTTTGTCCTGCCGGACTATCAGGTTGAACCGCCACATTGCTCCATGCATGCTGTATTTCTGGGTTCACTTTCCTGTGTACTTGTTCAACAACAAGTATTTCAGCCACAGGAAAGATAGAAGCAGTAATGTGATTATCCAGCATTATAAGCTAACGGTCAGGGTGCTCTCTTGAGGAAAGGATTTGGATTTAGGCTGGGGAGGAAGTTGAACACAGGCTTTGCACTTTCTGGGTGAGTGCTCTGACTAGTGGACTGTACTGCTAATGATCAGCATGCCTGATAGCAGCTGCTTCTGGAAAACGAATCTAGCTAAACAGACTTTTTAAAATTAAGAGATGTACTTAAGATTCCTTTCAACCGAATGCAATGTGACAGCCTAACGGATCTCCTTAGAAAGTTGATGTGTCACTCCACTTAGATTTGCATCCCTGTTAACTTATGTGAGGGCTAGGTGGTTACTGGCACAGGCCAGAGCAGCCTTGTAATGCATAGGAGTGCTGAAAGAACACAACGACAAGGTCACAAAAGGAAACACAGGAAATTCCATTTAAAAATAAGAAAAAAAAAAGAAGTTTTATTTTGAGGGTTGGAAAGCACCATCTGTGGACTCTCCATCATTTGGGAGATATTCAAAACCTGGCTGAACAGGATTGCAAGCAGCCCTTTCTATTGGATTCTGTTTTGTGTAGATATTTAGGTAGTCTCCAGTCTCAACTATTCTGTGAACACTTAGAATTTGAAGGCAGACCTCTGGCTGCAGACCCAACTTTTGGTAATCAAAACTCAGATAAATCCTATTTTAAGCGAGATCAAAGCAAAGAAAATCAGCTGTGACAAGATCTTCCTTTATAGTTGCCTGTTTCCTTTCATGAACTAACACAGATAAACTTTAAAAGTGTATGTGTGGGTGTGTGTAAAAAAGAAACAACAGAAAAAGAAGAGAGAGGAGCTGGCTGGTAAGAAAGGATTAAACTCAAGGGTTGGAGAGCTCAAAGTAGTGGAAGTCAGAACATTTTTTTATCAACATTTTGTACAGAAATATGTGGAGATGAAAAGGTTACAGACAAAAATGAAAAAAAAAAATTAATATGCTTCCACAAGTTACTTTCATTGTCTTTGGCTACAGTACAGTCAAGGACAAGTTAGCTGGTCAGCCAACATCACAATGCTTTCATACCAATATCAAACACTTGCATTTCTGGTCATTCTAAGATTATTGTAGTAGCACTAGATGAGATGCAAGATAAATTAATAGGCTTTATATAAGGAAAACTCTATAGGACATTCCTGCATTATAAAATCAGTGGTATAAAATGGTGATTCATTGTTTCTCAGAACAGCAAAATCTAGTAATTTGAAACAAACAAAAGGAAGCACCTGGTTTTTTACATCTTTCTTAATCCAATTACTTAATTGAAATCTCACTCCTAGAGGATGCTTTGAAAGGCAGAAGTACAGGTAGGTTTTAAAAGGCATTAGACAAATACATGGAGAGTATGTCCATTGTTTGCTATTGAATCCAGTGGTCCAAAATGCTTTAACAACTGATTGTCAGAAGTGAGGACCACTTTGTATTAATCTGTGTGATTGTTTGGGAGTTACCCCACCCCCCTACTCTTATGAAATCACCCAGACTAGACTCAGCTAGCTGGAAGTTAAGGAATTTAGCTTTATAATTACAGCTTAGCACAATATTCAAGCAGATGTGTACAATATATTACAAATAGATACAGCTGTATCCAGAAATATACAAGTTAAAAGTAATGCAGAAATACGATACACCTCCCAGAAATCAGAGTCCCCAGGAGGAGCTCCCAACCACCCTTCCACCTTTCCACCCCTCTACCTTACCCCAGAGTTTGCCTTGCGTGCAAGGTTAGTTTGGAGGATCGGCAAGGGGTATTAGAAGTATATTGATTAGTTGAGTTACACAGAAAAAGCCTAGGGAGAGAAACAGACTCCAATAGACAAAGGCACAGATACACTGTCTTATCTATGTTTGTGTTCTTGTTTTTATACGTCTCAGCAAGCCTATGAGTGAAGTAGACCTCACCATTGTTTTCACAACCTATAATCTAATTTTTCTCATTAAAACATTCCAGTTAGCCTCAAACCTACACAATCTGTTTATGACACTCTTTCTTTGAACATTGATCGCTGCACGTAACATTCAAATAGATGGACCTGTGTGGTCTGGCCAGTGTGGCAGTTTTTACAGTCATATGACAGACATTCACTGTCAGGCTGAGGCAACATCAGTTGAGCAACGTGAGAAGTTCAGTATAAAAATAACATCCTTTTCAAAGTATTCTTTCTGTTTGTACTTACCGCTCCTCTCTGGTGTGGCAGGCATTGCCAGTAGCTAAAAATACGCAACCCATATATAATGTTACTGCCAGTCATGTGTGGCAGTGATCTGCTTCTACCATACTTGTCCACATCATTTCTGTTACCAGTTTTACCAGTGCATAACTGGCAGCTGCTTCCACCAACCAAATACTCTTGTAAAAGTATGGCATTGTGACATAGACTGAAAATTAACACGATCAGGCCTTGATGCATTAAAAGCAGAACTATGAATTCTTCAAAGACATTCTGCTATGAGATCATTCCTAGCAAAAATACAGATCAATTAAATGATCTTCTAATTACCATAGCAGCATTACAAAGGTAGAAAAGCAGTTTTGAAATACCCTTGCACTGTTTGTAGGTAGGAGGAGAAAACTTTGCTATGCAGATATACTTACTAGCACAAACATGGTATTTACTACATCCTTTGTAATGGCTTTGTTTTGAGAGTACTGTTTTCACAACATAGCCACCTATAGGGTGAATCTATGACAACTGTGATTATCTCAGGAGCATTGTGTGTTTGTGATACGGTAGCATGTATTGTAACACTGAAGAGTGGCAGCACAGATAGGGATTCAGTTTATTAAAGTTCTTCAGTTACAATGACTGAAGAACTGTGGCTACAAAAAGACCTAAAAGATTTAAATGGTTTTCTTCTCTTTAAAGAACTGCCAGTAAGAAAGCTGAGCAGTCTTTTAAGTGATGCTTAGGAATTGGTACAGAAAGGGAAGGACTTCATACCTTATGCATTCCTTTTTGCAGAAGAACCGGGAGCATGTGTTTATATGTATGTTTATCTGAAGGAGTTACAAACAACAACTGCCATCTATATGAAGAATGCATTGTGCAGAAATAAATCAACATGCAGAATTGGACATTTGGGTTGGGTTTGTGTATGGCAGGGGTTTGGTAGTGGAGGATGAGACTACTGGTATAGCCTCTGGAAGAAGCCTCAAGAAGCTCCCCTAGCTTCCAACTCCAGTCTGCCTCTGGCCAAGAGCAAGCCAGTCAGTACCTCTGCTCTTTTATTTTGGAGAGGAGTGGGATATGAAGGCAACAACCTCGTGGACACTGAGGTCAGTGAAAAAGGAGGCACACCAGAGCAGCCATTCTCCTTCAGCATGTGGTGATGTGGCAGGCTGAGCCCTTGTGATCCTTGGAGGTCAACAGCGGTGCAGAATCCCATCTGCAGCCCATGGAGCATCCCACATTGGAGCATGAGACTGATCCTGAAGAAACCATGATTGTGAGAGCAGTCTGCACTGGAGTCTGTCACTTTGAGCATTGCAGCCTGCAGAAGAGACCCATGCTGGTAGAAGTTCATGAAGGACTGTGTCACATGGTAGGAACACCACATTAACACAGGGAAAGACTGTGAGAATTTTTCCCCCTAGGAAGGAAGTGACAGAAGTAACTGTTGTGGGGCACTCCAAATCCCTTCTTCCTTGCCCTCCATCTCTGGAGTCTTGGATGGGGGAAGAAAAAGGTGCAGAAACTGCTTTTGCCACCTCTTTGTGGGCTTGAAGGAAGAACAGCAAAAAGACACCTTTTCCACACATGTACTGACTCATGGGAAAGCCTGTGCTGGAATTGGCTGGTGACTGGCTGGATTCTTCACATCCAGTATATATGGCAAGTGGACATATTGTCTAGGAAAAATTATAAACAGAGTGAGGAAAAAAGCAAATGGAGGTCCTGCTTTGAGATCGTTCCCACTTTTGCATGGCTCCTACTTTTGCACCGTTCTGCATACATTTCACAAAGTGAAACAAAATCTTGCTAGCAAAAGAAATCTTGAGCCATTTAAACAAGAGATGTTCATGGAATGACAATTAAATTGTACTTCTCTAATAGTAGCACAGTGAATGGTATCCTAATTTGGAACTGTGCTGTTTGTTGCCTCCAGCTATCTCAGTTCAGATCTTTCATAGCAGAACCTAGGGACCTTGAAAGGAAATTTCTTTTTTCTTCTCTCTTTTCTTTTTTTTCCTCCTTCTCTTTTTTTTTTCTTTTCCCCAGAACACTGGACTGAAAATAAAAGCCTTGGGAGGTCATGGAGTCACATGGAAAATAGCAGTTTAATTTATTCAATCTAAATAGCAAAAGGCATGTTTTAGCATATATTAGACTCATGTTATGCACTTTTAAAATCTAGTGTTTCGTGGTTTAAGCCCACCCAGCCAGCAACAAAGCACCACACAGCTGCTTGCTCACTCCTCACCCTCCAGTGGGATGAGGAGGAAGAAGAACCTACAACAAAAGGTTTGGGTTGAGACAAAAGACAGGGAGGGCATGCTTGCCAATTATGGTCATGGGCAAAAGACAGACTTGTTTTGGGGAAACAAAATCAATTTAAACAAAACCACCACAGTTTACCAACTGAATCAGAGTAGAACAGTAATAAATACAACTAAAATCTTAAAAACACCTTGTCCCAACTCTTCCCTTCTCACAGGGCCTGGCTTTGCTACCTCCTCCCCACCAGCAGCACAGAAAGGCAGAGAATGGGGATTGTGTAATCAGTCCATCCCATGCTGTTGATTTGGTTGGGGATTAATTGGCTGAGGCAGGAATTGTAAAAAATAAAATTATTTTTTATTTTTCCCAAAAACCTTGCCCTCAAACTGTATACAGAATTAGTTAAGGTTTATTTACAGGTTCTAATTTGGTCAGGAAATCTCCACAAGGATGCTTATGGGCAAGTTTCATAGTTCTAAGTCAGAAAATGGAAAAAGCTAAGCTACAAGGCAGCTCTACCCCATTTACACATCAGGCTGAGCAGTGAACCTAGGGAACGGATTTTACTCATGGCAGTGGAGTACGACTTTAGCAATGATTGCTGATGAATTTCTCTGCGTCAGCCTCTGAAACTGCAAGCTATATCCAATATGGATCCACGTGGCAAAGTCCAAGGCAAATAAAACCCGCAAAAGTCAAAGTGTCTCAGACACAGCTTCCACGAGGCAAAAGATTGTGGAGAGGTGCTGTCTTAGCAGCACAGGGAAAAGCCAAACTGCTGCCATGTTCCCCGGTTCAAGGTAGCGAGCAGGAAGTGAGGATGTGGTCTGGTCCAAGAGAAATCAGGTCTGGGTGCTGCTGGCAGCTCTCTATCAAATGGACCTAAGGACTTGCCAAACTTGCAGACTTGTTGAGGGGGCGTCATGAACAGTTCAAGAGCAGGACATTTGTGAAATGTGTGGTCTTGAGTTTAAACTGTTATAAAATTGTGTATGTCCTGTGTTTAAAATGCAACTGATAAATAGAACTTGTATCTCATATTATACTTGTATTTATGATTTCATTGTCTTGATAAGATGTATACTCCATTCATTTCTTTAATTTAAACTTAAGACAAACCTGTAAAAGTAACACATACACTAAACACCTCCAGGGTTCAGTCTTAGTGAAAGCTTCTCAGGTGTTCTGAACATAGTTACTGGGCAGGTAGAGCTGAGAGATCAACTGAAAATCCCAAGTCTGAAGGACCCCATAAAAAATGATGGCCATATGTTAAATTACATAATTCATATGAGTAGTAAGGACCTACTGTCATTGCTGAGATGATGGCTGAGAATGAAAAAAAAATAGTTCTTTTAATCTGAAGGACTGCATTGGTTTACTCATAGCTTCTTTTATAACATCTTTTGTTCAGGATTCATTCGAGAAACTGAGCTAGGACCATTTTTCGTGGCCTTCAAACAGATCTCTGAATTGTATAAAAAGTGTGCTAAGAAGTCATCTCAAACTGAATCCAACTGTACTTTTGCTGAGAACAGATCTTCGCTTACAGCCATCTTAGACTGTACAAAGAATGCAAGAAATAAAGCAGAAGTATGAAGATTATCGTTACTAAGCCAAATTCTGATACCTAGCCAGGCACTTATCCAGTATTAGAATACAAATGAGTAAAGGAAAATTGTTCTCAAATAATTGTTCTCAAGCAGTAGTCTCAAACTGGACTACAAAGGAGACATTCCAAACCAGTACCAAGTCTTGAAAGCCTTAATGAATGTTCAAAGTAGCCAGACCAGTTTTTCCTTTAATGTAGCCATATAATAATATACAACTTAAATTTCAGGTTCTAACAATGCTTCCAATCCTTTTCTGGTTTAAGGATTTCAGGTCCATTAATATTTCCTTATTTTGTCACAGTTACTGAAGTCAACCAGAGGACATTCTGAGAAGTCAGAGGTGAGTATAATTTGAAACTGAAATGATAGAACAATTCTGACCCCAGTGAGTCCATGGCAAAACCCAGTAAAGACAGAAAGAGAGCAGCTGTATGAGTGAAGGAGGGAGATGAGCATGGTTGTATCTATGGTTTCCTAGATGAGATGGTCAGGGAAGGGATTTAGTGCTGCTCCATGTGGTAAATAGAAAGTAACAGGAAATCGTAAATCATAATCCAAATGATTTGGGATTATGAGAAGTGAGAAGCGCAGAGGAAAGCAGGAAGGGATCAAGGCTGCAGCTTTAATAACTGGAATTAGTCTTGTTTTCCTTTATCTCTAGCTGCCCTAGAATTCTTTCATGCCTATGAAACACTATGATATCTTTAGATGATGGGGGCTCTAGGGTAGCAGTGTCTCTAGTTTCAGGGAACCTCAATAAATGCCCGCATAGGGCTCTCAATTCTGCCATGCTCATACATATGCCTTAAACTGAATGGCTGTAGTACTATATATTTGGAATACCAGTGAATGTCTTTAAATCAGTGAGCCTCAAGCACCTATGGAGGCTAATAAAAAATCAGAACATTCCAAAAGTCTAACAGGAACAAATGGAAGGAAGGAAAAAACTAGGCCCACAATTTTTCCAAGCACTGCTGCAAAAATGTGAAGAATGCATCTGCCACCTTCTGCTACCATTTATGTACTATATTAACCAAATGAGTGAGATTGTTAGCCAGCTTACCTTCTGGTACTGGAGTCCCTAGAGCATGACCCACACAGCCTTGATAGCACCTTGAGCCAGCTGAAACATCTCAGTCAGTATGAATAGATGCCTGCAAGGAACTTGGGCTTGTTTTGTAAGAGGTCTCAAGACTATCCAGCACTGGTGGTACTTGATCAGATTGAGCCGGAGCCTATCAACGATGATGCAGGTGTGGACCTTACATGACATGCTGGGCATATATTGTCTTTCTCATGAAGCTTCTTCAGTTTACATATTTGCACAACTTCTCACAGTCAGCAGCTTGCTCTACTGATCCTTGAGCACTGTATTAAAAGGCAGGATTCCAAACCATCCCTAAGGTGGTCAGTGATGAAAACAATCTGTCACCTAATAGGAGACAGTACTCAGTGCCTCATGGAAATCAGTTAGGGAGAAAGTTAACAACAATGACAGGGTATTAACTAATTATTTTTCCTTATCTGTCTGTGAAACCAAAAACTACATTAGGTGCATTTAATGCATCTGGGGCAAACTAAAAAAGGGAAAGTATTTGTGAAGTTTTTTTTTCTTGGTTTAGTTTGGGTTTTGGTTTAGTTTTACAGATGTTGATGAAGATCCAGGCATGTTAAAAATAAACTATTCAGGAAAAATACCTCAGATTACCATATCTAATCCAGAGTATATGTTCTTAAATGTATTTGTAAATTTTACAATTTCAGTGTATAGTAAGTATTATGATGAGAAATCGGTAAAAAACATAGTTTCAGAACTAAATACCATTTACCTTTTGAGGTAGTTTCATTATGAATTGAAATATCTTCTCAACAACGCATTGATAATTTGAGCTCATATTTAGATAAGATAAATTGGAGTTTATATTTAATGCATCATGTAATCTTTAATGTGTGGTAGTCACAGAGACTTGGAAACTTCTAATGAGTCTTTTGTGTATGAAGCTTTGGAATAACTTGCTTTTGACATCTTGTTAAAAACTCTGCCTTTTTTAACAAACCATTTTGTTCTATACACTGTCATAGATTGATAGACTGGTTTAGGCTGGAAGGGACCTTAAAGATCATCAAGTTCCACCCCCTCTGTGGGCAGAGCACCTTCTGCCAGACCAGGTTGCTGAAGGCCCTATCCAACTCAGCCCCAAAAACCTCCAGGGAGTGGGCATTTATGACTCAGTGTGTAATTATATTGACATAAATTTTGGAAAAATAAGTATGCCTTATCTGAATTAATTGAATTATACTAGTTGATTCTGAATGCCCCAAATACCTTTCTGGCAACTGTCTTCTCCTAATGCACTACCTTGTGGGAATTGTAGTCTGGGCACGTGTCATGGAGGCAGGGAATTAATGTGGCAGAGTCAGGAATTATAAAAATAGAATTATTTTATTTTCCTGAAAACTCCACCCCCAAACTCTATACAAAACTAGTTTAGGTTTATTTACAGATTCTAATTTGATCAGGAATTCTTCAAAGGATGTTACGGACAAATTTAGAGATATAGGAAGTCAGGAAATTGATAAGGCTAAGCTTTAAACACAGCTTTACCCCACTGTCAATCAGGCTGAGCAGAGAATTAAGGGAACAGCAGGCTTTACTCACAGGTGAGATAGGTATTCAGTTATGATCCCTTGCCGGATTTCTCTGCCTTGTGATGCTGCAAGCAATATCCAGTAGTTTGGATCCAAGGCAGGTGGAAACGCTGCCAAACTCAGAAATGTCTCAAGACACGACTGCTGCAAGACAGGGATTCATGGAAGCAATGCTGTCTCAGTAGTGGCAGGAGAGAGCCAACCGCTAGGGTCTCCCCAGTTTGGAATGGAAGCCAGCAAATGGGCTGTGATATGGTCCAGGAGTAGCCAAGTCCAGGTGCTGCTAGCAGATCTCTCAAATGGACCCCAGGACTTGCCAAGCTTGCAAGTTTGCACCGAGTGGTGCAAAAGTGGGGAGAACCATCCAAAGGCAGGGACAGCATAAAACCGAGAGCTGTGTAAAAAGGCAGGAGCCATCCACAAGTGGGGATGGTCCAAAAACAGGAATTCTGCCATGGCAGAAACCTGTCCTGTCGGGAGCTCTTTCAAGGTGGGAACCACCTCACACCTTCTCCCTTGCTCTGTTTATGCTTTTTCTAGACAAAGTGTCCATTTGCCATTTTATACTGTGTATGAAAACCCAGCCAGCCACCAGCCCAACTCCAGTGCAGGCTTCCACATGGGTCAGCACATGTGCGGAAAGGTGCGTCCTGCTCTTCCCCCTTCAAGCCTGCAGTGCTGGGGAGGGAAAGAAGGTTTTGCACCACCTTGTCCTCTTCATTCAAACCCACGGTGAGGGGAGAAGAGAAGAATTTGGAGTGCTCCGGACCACCATGATACCAGTTTAGAGCAAGGCTGTGAAGATCACACTGCATCTCTTGCAGCAAAATGTGGCCCTGCTGCATGAGCTAGAAAACTGCACTTTTATCTAACTCGTAAGGAAAGTTTCTTAACAATCAAGAAGAAACAAAGTACACAAAGAAAATAGTGACCCAGTGTCTGATTGACAGCAAACCTTTTGTGAGTGCTGGAATGCAAAAAATAACCATCCCTAGACAAAACTGTTCATCAGTTGAAGGTCCTTCCTTAATGTCCTGGAGGTCCCGTGTACCCCAGAAATTTCCTCTCCCTCTGTGGTTTGAATGGGAGAGGAAAAAGGCGCGAACAGACCTGTTTCTCCCTCCCTGCCCTGCAGGCGTGAAGGGGGGAGCAGGGGGGACCCTTACGGCAGGAGAAGTGCCCCGTGCCGGGCCCGCGCTGCACTCGGCTGAGGATTGGCTGTGAGCTTTTCGCGCCCAGGCAGTGGTAACGGCTCTTTGTCTAGGAGAGGGTATANCCTGTGGTATCCTATTGTGTAGATATTCTCAAACAACCAAAAAGAACCTGCTAATTAAATATAAATTATCTTCTGTATATAGTTTTGGGGGCGGGTTTTTGGGAAATAAAATAACTATTTTTATAAATTCCTGACTCGGCCAAATTAATTCCTGCCTCCATAACACTTAAATCTTTCTTGATTGCTTTTAAGAGCATCATAGTTATGCTCTTTCCTAGCCTTATTTTTGCTACATTTTATATTAAAAATGGTGGCAGTTCTTATGGAACTGATTAAAAATGGTGTCAAGTATTTCTGCTCAGCAAAGCCTGAATTTTGTTTAAAAAAAAATTTCTGCAACAGAAAGAAGACATCGATGACAATGATGATTTCTTTTACAAGGGATCTGGACTTTTCTATTTCAAATTATCAACTATTCCTGGACCTTTCCATCGTCACTTGTCCAATGAATTTCAGGTACCATAGGTAGACTGTAATTTTATGTCATGTATTGTCCCTATATGTCATTGTTTCACTCTAATTATTAATCTGAAATAACCATCATATCATTCTGTATTAGAAACAAATGAGTTACATATAAAGCTTCATTTGTGTGAGGCCAGTCTTAACTTTTCTTAAACACTGTCCTGATCACGTATCTGGCCTTTTGCAGAATCAGCTTCCCTCAACAATTGCATTACAACTTTCTAAGCATGGTAAGCTGAATCCATTATGGTCAAATTCAAACTCCATGTAGACTGCATCTGGCAGTTACACAAAGATCTGGAACCCCTGCAGTTCTGCAACCCCCTCCCTGAGGGTTGTCAAGGCTTCTGACCTACATGCTGCTGGTGGATATCTCTACCAGGAGACAATCACCCCAAGGGCTGCACAGTAACTCCCACTCAGTCTCCATCCCCCTGCCTACCTGCAGAGAAGTTTCTAATAAAAGGTACTGCTGGCCTGTGACCTCTCAGAGGTTTGCATTCAGAGGACCTTCATCAGTAGATATTATTTGTTAAGATCGTGTTTACTGATAGCTGGCAAGTGCTTTTAAATAAAAGGTCATTATCATCATCTTTGTTTTTCACTTGGAAAATGGTAACACAGAAAGATCCATGAATCAATTTTTTATTAAGAAAATAGCTGCAGGTACAGCCCATATCCCAAAACACACATTGTCAAAGAAAGCACCAAAAAAAAGTTACAATAAGGGTAACAAAACTAATTCTAGTTCAGATTTTATTTACAAAATGTCAGGTTGCCATAACAAAAATGATAGCTACAGTGAAAAAAGATCTTTTCTAGTAATCCATCATTGAAATCACTTTTCTGTGGTAATCATCCACCTTCCACCTTGGAAGATAATGATTTTGTTCTGAGGCAGGAAAAACTTTTGCTAATCTCTCAGACTGTTTACATCAGAGAGCAAAGACCACACTCTTCCACCTCTGTGCTGAGAACAATTTATGTTTTTTGTTAGAAATAATTAATTCAGTGCACTGAATAGATTTTATAATAGAATTGTAATAATAATAATTAAATAACCAATTTTGAATATTTTCTGTTCCAGATTTATGCTGATGATGCTGTGAGATTTTCTGAGAAACATTTCAGAATATTGGCAATTGCACTGTTATTGGGCATTATCTTCAAAGCATCTCCAAAACAAAATTACAAAGGAATCATAGAGAACAACAAAACATAAGTACAGAGAAAATAACAAAGCATGACCATTACAAACTTTGAGTACTGCAACTGCTACTTCTGCCTAGGAGGAGGAGCAGTATTTTCAAATTACATACAAGATACTCCAAAGATAAATTATTTCTTGCCTTACATGTTTACTAAACTTCTTACAGTAGCTATTGATTTGGTAATATATTGCTAATCTTCTGAAATTTTTATTTTTACATATGTGAATTCTACATTAGGATCTGAGTTAGAATCATAGAATCAGTTAGGGTTGGATCATCCAGTTCCAACCCCCCTGCCATGGGCAGGGACACCTAACCCTAGATCAGGCTGCCCACAGCCTCATCCAGCCTGGCCTTAAACACCTCCAGGCATGGGGCTTCAACTGCTTCCCTGAGCAACCCATTGCAGGCTCTCACCACTCTCATGGTAAAGAACTTCCTCCTCATGTCCAGTCTGAACCTACCCATCTCCAGCTTCGCTCCATTCCCCCTAGTCCTGTCACTCCCTGATACTCTAAAAAAGTCCCTCCCCAGCTTTTTTGTAGGTCCCCTTCAGATACTGAAAGGCCACAATAAAGTCACCTTGCAGCCTCCTCTTTTCCAGACTGAACAGCCCCAACTCCTCTTTCAGTTTGTCCTCACAGGAGAGGTGCTCCAGCCCTCTGGTCATCCCAGTGGCTCTTCTCTGGACACGCTCCAGCATGTCCACATCCTTCTTGTAACAGGGGCTCCAGAGCTGCATGCAGTACTCCAGATGGGGTCTCAGCAGAGCAGAGTAGAGGGGTAAAATCACCTCCCTCGACCTGCTGGCCACACTTCTCCTGATGCAGCCCAGGATCTGGGTTGGCCCTTGGGGCTGCAAGTGCACACTGCTGGTTCATTTAGTTAACCATTCTCAAATTGTTTCTGAAATTTCCACATCATCATCATTAATCACAAATAGACAGGTAAAACTGAGCTATATTCCTATAGATTACAGACTGTTGTATGATTATTTTCCCAGATTATGTCACCAGTGAAAGCCATCAACCTTACAAATAAATCCAGCGTGTTTATTAGTTTAGACAATTGTCAGTGACTATTTAATAACTACTAGATAATTTCTACAAATTGACGAGCTGCAGTGGTGATTAATGAAGTGGTGTGTACTTAACACTGCTTTTGGGAGCAATGTCCAAGCATGCTTAGTTGTATCTATTTAAGACAACTTACTGGTTTTGCTTGTTTATCCCACAGCCATGCAGGAGAGGCCTTGGGGTCCTGTAGCATGTGTAACTGCATTCACATTACACTTCAACACACCAGGGAGTGAAAGCTCCCATACCTCCCTTGCACCTCACTGCTACAGACCTTATTGGCATGCACACCATTCCGAGCCTACTTCCTCCTGCACGTCCACTGATAATCCCCACATGCCACTAATGCCTTCACCCATTAGTCACAGAAAGTATCTGACTTAAGAGCTCTGCTTTGAGACTATCCATACACTCTACAAGAGAATATGGTAGTAGATTAACACATTGGTCTAGTATGTCGGACTTCAGCATCAATGTTACCTTGCAGCAGAGCAAGAAAAATTAGTCTATTTTTTTCTCTTCTGGATTTCTGGTGGAGTTGCAAAGCTTCTTGGAAGCATAGTTATGACATGGATCTCATCATTTTTTCAAGAGATTACCAACTGTATCTGTCTATGAACTGTACGTGTCTAAGAGAAGCCTGTTACAGTCATCTATAGTCACTGTGTGTCATTGTTTCTCTATTGTTACAGATGAAGTACTACAAATCTTGGAGGGGGGAGGAACATGGAAGCAGAAGTTAGTAATAAGAAGTCTGCCATAGGAAAAAGAAAGAAGAGTATTCAATAACATCTTGTTAAAAAGATTTACAGATTTAGTCAACAGGCACAGTAATACATGTAAAAATAGAAAAATACATTGCATAGGCACAGTCAGCATAACTCAAAAGTCTGAGAGTTCCCCTCTCAGAAAAAAGGGAACTTTCACTATCGTATGAATAAGTGACCCAGACATGTTCTCTGCATACAATAACTTTTGCTGTGTTTTGAAATTCTTCAGTCTTTGATGATGAGGCCTATGTATTTAGATAAAGGATAGCATTTCCAGGGAAGCACTCAGGATTTCAAAAATATACAGCCCTGGCATGACTGCAGATGGCCAAAATTCTTAAAAGGAAGCCCTGCTTGGAAGATCAGGGTCTTTCCTGCGCTGTGAATATTTAAGATGACAATATGGGTTGAAAAAGAGAGATGGCACTTCTGTTGAGAGGATCCACATGCACATTCTGTAGGAGGAAGAGTCACAGAATTTTAACTGCTGACCTACAGAGGTTCAGGTTTGTGGTTATGGTATGAGAACAAAGATACTGTTTCTAGGGGATCTGCAGCAACATCTGAGGCATGATTCATAGGGTATGCTGTAAAATAGTGCATGCTGCAGGAATCTGAGATGTTGAAGTGCAACACATGCATCTGTAAAAAAAGTTCTTCAGGGCAGTCTTTTCTGACCCTTTTCAGTTTCTTAAAATCTTCTCAGAGTGAGGACACTTGCATTATAGAACATGGCATAAAGCTACTTTTAGTCCTAATTTTATATTTTTTCACATCTTGCTAGCTTATGATATACCCAAAGGATATTAGATCTTTTAGACACAACATAAGAAATTTGTATTAGGTTGCTTGTATTACTATGCAGTCTAGCTTCTCTCAGAGCTGCTCTGCTAATTATTCCCATAGGTGTGACTTTGGATTTGATGGAACCTGCATGGTCCCATTTAGGAGGTGTAAGTCAGAGCACAACTAGGCCATCTTTAGGCCCCCACCCTGGCTGCCGGAGCTGTTCATCCATCAGCTCTTGAACCAGCATTGTTTACAGCTCAGAATTTCAAGTTGAAGTGTTGGTTTATGCCTTAAAAATGAAGTGCTTATTTTGGGAACAAGTCAAAACACATGCCTTGAGAACAAAAAGACATAGCCAGAGTCCATTTGTGTGTAGTATGGATTGCAACCTTGTTTGCACATCTTGAATGCAGCAATACCTAAAATATGTAGCCAAGCACTGACTTTCATTGTAGCAATTATCTTTACCGTAATAAAGTCTGAAGTTGTTAGTTTTCCAAATATGATTTTTTTTTGTCAGAAAATTATTAGCTAGGAATTTTAGGGCCTCTAATAATGCTTTAGTGCACAGCTCCAAGTTTTATATCTGATCTAAATTTTCTTATAATAGCAACATAAATTTCTTTCCCCAAATTATGAGCAGATATTGAAAGAAGTTATTTTGTTCTTTAGCCTTGACTGCTGTGCAGGATGTCCTCACTGGTAAACTCAGTTTAAGCTTATTTCTAGTATGCTGATCTACATGCAATTACTTTCCTATGCATAGGAGAATTAAAAATTTTATTCAATACTCCATTTCCTCATTTATTACTCAGTTCCTAGTAGGATAAATATTCTGCCAGGTGAAGGTCCTTTATTATTTACAGGAAATAAGAGAGCCTAAATTTTTTACTTAGTTAAGAATGGCATCTCACTATCCCTGAAGAAATTTCCCTCTGGATACATTTCTTCTGGAAATGGAGAGAAATAACTGAGATCTGACTTGACACACTTTTGTCTTCTATCTCATAACTCATAATAAACAGAGTGTTTTTTTTCATTCACATCTGCTTTCTAGGATGGGAAGTTGCCCTCGAAGCCCAACCTTTTTGGTGGAATCTCTGGAGTGGAAATGTTTGAAAAATTTTAAACCCTTTGACAAATAGAATTGGTATAAAATGTAACAAGTGGGCACTACTTTTGGGCTGAGAATTGCTCAGATGAGTATCAAAATAATACAAGGCAAATTTAAAAGACGCTTAAGCCAAAATTTTCATAAAGCAAATTATGCAAATTGAAAATTGATTGAATGTCCTGTTTTCCACTCACAAGAAAACTCAAAGAATCAAAACTGCAGTGAACAGTGGTCTATTATTAATCTGATGGCCACAAGAGGGTACAATTTGTAAGCAGCAAATTAGTGTAACAGTTCCATAGCTGTTTCTCTGAGCGATATTAACTTTTTTTTCAAGTCACAAAAATCTGGTACAGCACCTTCTCTGGCATGGCCCTTTGGGGGCTGCATAGATTGCCAAATGAAGGCAAGAGGCACCCTTCCATGCATGTGCTGCATGACTCTTCATTCCCCTTCGCTGGTGGGGATAATAATCTGTGATTTTCAGAGAACCAAATCTTTGCAAACCTTTTGGTGCATTAGCCAAGAACACCATACTGAGAACACTTGAGCACAACATACCTTCAGCTACATTAGGGACACTCAAACAATAGTCTTGAAGGCATTTGTATTCTTACCCAGTCTTTAGGTATCAGAACCAGGCCTGAAAGCAAAGGCCAGAGGGCTTCATCTGATTCTGTAAGGCAACTGTGTATAAAATCTGGCGCCAGACGATCTTTCTCATGGGGCATGCAAAAAAGGAATCACAGAATTATTGAGGCTGGAATAGATCTCTGAGATCATCAAGTCCAGCCTATGACTTACCACTACATTGACTAGACCATGTCACTAAGTGCCACATCCAGTCTTTCCTTAAACACCTCCAGGGACCTCTCTGGGCAGTCCATTTCAGTGTCTTATTTACCCTTTCCATGAGGAAGTGCTTCCTATCATCCAACCTAAACCTCCTCTAATGCAGCTTCAGGGCATGCCTTCTTGTCTTGTCACAAATTGCCTGGGAGAAGAAGAAAGATCACTTGACTGGAGGCTTCTTCATAGAATCATAGAATCAACCAGGTTGGAAGAGATCTCCAAGATCATCACCCCCGAGCCTCCTCTTCTAAGGGGAAAACTCGTAATCTGTGATTCTGGCTCAAAGCAGCCCCAGCATAACTCATTTGATAAATACCAATACTTGAAGTTCTACAAAATAAAACTTAATCGATCTAATTAAACATACAAATTGCAGTGATCTCCCATGTACATAGACTACCTAGATCATACCCTGGAATGGTTTCTGCTGCAGTGTTGTGTCTGAGAGGTCCCAAATGCACGAGTGTCTTTGCATATTTTAGGGAAATTTGTCGAACATCTGTTCAGATGTTGGCAAAAGTGGCAAAAGCAGAGACTCAGCAGCTTCTGTTTGTTATTGAAATTGTGAGATCCTATCTCTGTCTACAAGGACCCAACAGCCACTCAAACAGAATCTGTTTAACTTTCGGATCACTCAGCGATGTGTGACAAGGTAAAGGAAAATGATAAAACCACCCCCACCCCATTACCGAGAGGGCTGGTCCAGTTGTGACGCACCGACGCACGGCCCCAGGTGCTACCCGGAGAGGGAAGGGGCGGCAGCTCCTTCCCGCGGTGACCCCGTTGCGCACACGTGCGGCTGCCGACAGGCCCCGCCTCGCGGCCGCGCTACTGGTCACCTCCCCGGCCCGGCAGCATCCGCTCATCACGAGAAGAGCAATCGCCGAGCGTAGCAGGCGGTGAGGGCAGCAGGCACTGCCGCAGGCACTGCCACTCGTGTCGCCTTTCCTGGGCTGCGGTAACGGTCCGGCTAAGGCCCCACGCATGTCCGTCCTGTGCAGATCCGAAAGCGACCTGGAAGGGTAGTGCGCGAAGGCGGTGCTGGGTGCGGTGTAGCGCAGTCTGCGGTGCCGCACAGCTGCTGCGTGAGTGCGTCTCGGAGCGCGCGGGGCCCAGATGCGCGTACCCACCCGTGAACGCAACGTACCCGCGCTGCGGGCTTGGGGCTGCTGGCCCTTTAAATGCTGGCGGGCGGCCCGTGCTGCCGCTGGCTGGGAGACCCCGTGGCTCCAGTGAGAGGTGAAACCAAGATGGCGGCCGCGCAGTGACTGAGGCGGAGCCGGGGGTAGCCGGGCTGGACAGGCCGCGCTGTACTGCGCCGTCGCCGCTCGCTCCCTCCGCAGGGCAGAGCACCTCTTTGCCGCCCGGGCTGTTGAGTGTACAGCTACGTCGCAAGGCGCACCAAGGAGTCGGGACTAAGTCGCCGTAGCACCGGGAGGAAGAGGAGGAGGAAGAAGAATATGGCGGCGGAGTCGGGTTGGGAGTGAAGCTGCCGCTTGCGACGGGTGTCCGTGGGGGAGACGGGGCTCTGAGCCCTCCTGCCAGCTTCATCCTGCCCTGGGACAGGCAGTGCCCGCAGGCCCCAGCCAGCCCCGGCGGGAAGGAGGGCAGCTTTTCGAAGCCCCGCGCTGACGGACGGCGAGCGAGGGGCTTTGGGCCTGGGCAGCAACTGCTGCACAATAGAGACAAGGTCCAGGCCGGGGCGAACGGTCCCTCAGCCTGTTTCCCTGCGTCTGCTTTACCCCGGCCTCGCCAGCGTCTTGCCTGCTTCCTTTGCCAGAGTCTCGACTTCAGGGTTGCCGCTGCGTCTACTCCCGTGGATCGACTTCTCCTCTGGGCTCCCTTCACTGCCTTTCCTGCCTGCCCTTCACCCTGCAAAGAGCTTCTCTCCGCTCTGCAGTTCTCCTCAGCGTAGGCATACTCGCCTTTTCTGCAGCGCCTGGAGCAGCTACCCTTTCTCATTTTCACCTCTTTTCTTGTTCCCCCATCTCCCCTGCGCCCTACAATCCTTTTACCCTCGATAATGAAGATCCTTTTGGAGCACTGAAATAAGAAGAGGTTGCTTTGCGTGCCCTTGTGGGGCTGCTGCCTTCTTTCCCGCTCCCCTCATTTGAGGGGGGCCTAGCCCCCGACCAGACTCTGTTTCTCTAGCAATTGAAAGCCAGAGTGGTGGCTGTGGTGTGGCAGGCAGCAGGATGACTGACACCCGGCGGAGGGTGAAGGTTTACACGCTAAATGAGGACCGCCAGTGGGATGATCGAGGCACAGGACATGTGTCCTCCTGCTACGTGGAGAGGCTGAAGGGCATGTCCCTGCTAGTCAGGGCAGAGAGTGATGGTAAGTGTGTATGTCTGAAGGTATAATCTTTCTTCATCCTACCCAGGAAAGGAATGGGCTTGTCTTTGTTTTTGTCGCCGTAATGTTTTGCTGCGTAATTCAGTTGTGATTCCTGAAAGCAAGTAGGCACTAACTGCAGTTCATTCGTGTTAAGCCAAGTGAAGGAAATGGAAGCTTGCCATTGAGTACAAGCGTAGTAGGCACTTGGTTCATAGTGAATACACAGTGTTGCATACAGAAAAACATTCAAGTCTTGTACATCTCGTGTGAGTTTGGGCATATAGTGGTCTATCACTGGATGCCAAATATACTCCAATTTCAAAGCTGATTATTCTGATTTAGCCTTACTTAAATGTTTCTGGAAGCAGTCCCGTTGTAAGAGCAGTTGTTCAAAGCTTAGATCATGTTTTTTAATATAAATATGTGAAAGGTTACTGGATGGCTAACACCTTCCCTTTCCCTCTCCTTTCTTTTGTAAGCAAGAAATATGGACCACATTCTAAAAGCTATCAACAGTTGTCAAAGTACAGTTGTTAGAGTAGTGAAGACAGTCCAGGAGACAGAAAACACCTTTTCAGATTTCCCCCCCCCCTCCTTTTTTTAATGGAATAGTAGTTCTTGGTCCTTCAGCAATACTAGTTCTTCCTGTAAATAAATTTAAAACAATATCTTATCAACTTCCTTTGCCAACAACACATGGCAATAGTATAGGTTGAGTAGTAATACCCATCTAAATGTTTGGGCTAGCCTTGATTGTTGATTGAGTTCATGACTTCTGTGATGAGAGCAGATTTAAAAATACATTATTTACAATATCTAGCGTGTACCATTTTGCTAGTAAAGTCTGTCAGCGTGTGGTTTATTTCATTAGATGGGTGGCTGCCGTATCTAGTGACTTGAAGTTACAGCTTGTGACTGTCAACAGAAGTTGTAATTTTCTCTATTTGGCTTTTTCATTATAGAAACTAGGATGAAAAGTAACCTGAGAATCACTAATTCTTACTGGTTTAGAAAGTTCTGATGAACTGTACAATAATCTCTGCTGCAAAGATCGCAAATTCATAGGGAGAAGTCAAACTTTAAGCAGAATTTTGATAATAGAGCTTCTGATAGGCATGAATCTCAGGGTTTTGTAGTTTCTTGATACTTTTAAAAGTTAAACTGATAATTTTATTTTTGTTTGGTATTGAAGATTCATGTATGAAGTTGGGCTAACTTCATACTGTAAAAGAAAAAGTTCAAAATGGAAATAGCCTTAGTTCTGTTTTAACATGAGAGAGGGTAAAAGAAGGTGGTCACTAATTTTTTAGGCACATCTTTACGCTCTTTTGTTGTAAATACAGCCCTTTCTCTCTTCATGGCCAATGTGCTCATGTTTAAAAACTCCCATGTCTTCTGTACACTAACTTTAATTTTTAAAATTCTCTTTAGAAAAGAACTGGGTTTTATAACCTGCTTCTGAAGAAGTAGCCCATTCAAACGAAAATCCCTCTATTGACCTTCAGTGGAATATGTGTGCTTAAGACTGATTAGAACCTAAATTAGGCAGTTGTTGCCATTTTGTTGTACGTGAACGTCTTGTAAGAAGGAAAATACAAATTGTTATAAGTGATCCAAAACCAAAGATGAAGTCATTACTTTGCGTGGCATAGCTATGATACTCTAATAAAAGCAGAGCTGACCCAAACTCAAAATTATTCCTAATATATAGAAGTATATTTAATAGTGTACACACACTAGACTTCTCAAGCAGCATGCTTCAAGGCTATTGAATAACATGCAGAGCTTGAGTTCTTAATTTAGCAGGTAGTATCAGCTCTGGGTAAATGTGCACTCTATTAATAGTCTAGTTTTTATAACTTGCTTGTATAAACACCTCATAAAATCTGATTTATATTTTGTTTACTCCCAATCAGTTGTTTGTGGACTGATTTTTGAAGGCAGATTTTTACATGGGAGCAAATGGTTTGGAAAAACGAAATGCCAGTCTTGTTTAGGTGCTATGCAATTTGTGTGTTTCCTTGTGTAGCTTTTTACCTATGTGAAGTGCTTGACTTGATTTATATTTTTTTTTCCCCTGCTTACCAGAAACATACAAGTACTAGGAACCTGACCTATAAACCGTTTGCCTTCATACAAGGAGGTAAAAGGTGTTTAGATCTTGTATTGTCTTTGTCAGCTCCTCGTCTTTCCATAATAAAACTTCTTGCTTTCTAAACCAGCTTTTCCTAGTGTTTGAGCAGAGATTCATCCTGTGCACCCTACAGACTTACTCCAGGAAACTGACTGAAAACCTCGCGTTTGCCTGAAGCTGAGGGCCTACTCCTTCCCGAGCCGGGGAGGCTGTGGAGGGTACTGTATGGGATATTAGCAGTACTGCTGTATGTGGAAAATACCCCTTCCTACTAATGGGCCAGTTCGGCTGTTGACAGGGCAACAGCATAATTACCATGAGTTTATTTGGTTGACCGCGTGGGCTAGCACATAGTTCAGTCTTTTGATTGTGCAGCTGTGACTTGCTGTAGCTCTATAGCTGCTTTACAAGTGGTTGAGATTTTATAGCAGGGTCAGGGTGTTCAGATAAGAGAGCTACAATCAATAGGCCAAGTCCAAGGTGTGCTATCTGGAACTGGAGAAAGAAGAATTTAAGAGTCTAATTTTTTAATCTGTAGGAGAGTTGGTTTGTTTGGGTTTGGTGGCTGCTTTTGGTTTTAGTGTTTTTTTTCTAACACCGTCTTAAAAGAATTTGGAACAGATGAGTAATTTTTGGAATCTGATATGTCTGATGTTCCCAGGTATTAAACTTTTAAGAGTCATTGCAGGCAGTTTGGAGTAATTGAAGTACAAAAATACAGTAAACTGCTTTTATATTACATATATAGTGCTTTGAAGCAGGAAAATGTGGTGTGGTGTTTTTTGCACTTAGCTATTAACTACTTAAAACCTTGAGAAGTTGCTTTGTGTGATTCTTAGTTGCCGTGTGTTGTACTTGAATTGCAGTTGAACAATAGTGGACTCTCCTGCAGTCACCTTCCATATGAGTTTCTGTGTATAATCATACACCTTTGCTTTCTTACCTATTTCTGACATGGTATATTAGGCTGCTGTGAACCTGCTTCATGCTTAAAATGTCTATTTTTTTAATCCACAGCTTGCTAGACAGTTTTTTGCTCTGAGCCCAGATGACTGAAGACACATCTAAAATGAAATTGCCTATTAAGTTACTTCAAAGGCTTAAATTTTAAGTACAGCTTGCTAGTCTTGTTTCTAAACGTTTTGACAAGCCGAAGTGAACTCCACATGTATGGAGGCCATACTTGCTAGCAGTTGTTCAGGACTTACCTAATAATTTTTATTCAGAAGTTGTGGTTTGCCACTTCGGAATTCTGTATCTTAATGACTTCAGCCGCAGTGTAAGCATCCATATTCTTGCTATTTCTTCAGACTAAGTTATTCGTAATCCTGTAATACTGACAGAGGGCATAACCAAAATGTGACCTAAGTGTGCTTTACCTTACTCAAACTCAAAGGATTGATTTTATTTATATATTGTTAGGAATGCAGCACAAAATTTTGTGATCATATACGTTCCTTCAGATTAAAATGGAGGGGGAGGAAAAAAAAGGTGGGGACGTTTTTTGTGTTTGTTTCTTTTCTCCTGATTCTCCTGTCTCCTTAACGTTTGAGTTTGGGCCTATAGAAATGTGATAAACTGAAGCATAGTCTCTTGCAAATGCAGAGGTGGTTCTTGGACATTGGCTTAAGTTGTTTCCCAAATTTTCTGTGGTTGTAGAACTGATTGCAGAACTTAAACCTCTGTGTGCAATACCAACCAAAACAAACAAATAAACCATAACCTAACAGTAAAAAAAAAGCTTTTGAATTGGAGTTTTCATTTAAACGTTTTTATACTGGTTGAAAAGTAATGTGTGACAGGGTATCCTTTCTGTTTTTGGGAAAGGATATGCATAACAGTTGGATGGGAGAAAAGCAGATTCTCTATCGGCAGGTCTCCATATGCACATATGTAAACAAGTCTTCAGATCTGTTGTTTGAGACTACTGGATTAGGTTATTTGATGTTCTCTGATTATCTTTGAAAATAGCAATGTATGTCATCTCTTTTGAGCAAATCTTTCCCTGTGCTCTTTTATCTTTCCCAGCATGGAATGGTGTTATGCTAACCAAAAAAAAAAAAACCCCAGCTGTGCTGTATTGCATTACAGTGGCAAATAACCAAATTCTGCAAATCAACTTTTTCTTTTTTATTAGGTGGTTTCAGATGTTAGTTTCTGGCACCAATGTTTGGCAGTTATCTTTACAAATTCAATACTGTAACTTAGAAAGTATCTTGATCTTCATAGTTGGGGGCTGCATCATAGCTTCTATAAAGCTTTGACTTTATTAAGCTCTTTGACTTTGAATAGTCATTGAGTCAATGAAGATTGGTTGATATATTTCTACTGTCAACATATTCTAGGATAGTAATAAGAAAAGAATACCTACATAGAAAGTAATTGCTTATGACAACTGCAAGAATAAGCATTTTGAACTGTTCTGAGGAATCAATACTGCTAGTGGCTTTAAATGGAGAAGAACTGTATTTGCTGTATGTTAAATTTTTGTAACTTCTTTCTAAAGGTATATATTTGTGTTACGGACATCTGTTGCTTAGTTCCCAGAAGCAAAGAGAAGACCTAAGATTGGCTCATACCAGGAAAGGGTCAGATCCTGTCAAACTATTGTATGAAAATAAACTTACTGAACTATTAGAATAGTCATTAGTTCTCAGTTGTCAAACCCTTTCTGGAGAGCACGTTACACAAACAGAGATGAGAGTCTCCAGAAGGATGGATCTGGGGAAGTTCTAGGTTATAGAGAACAGTTAATGCTTCTGTATGTTTATGTCTCCAAATTGATATTTTCTAATTATTGTCTGTAGTGGTGAGGACTAAGTTGAATCATTTGACAGTGATTAGCAACTCAAGCCTTATAAGGCTTGATTTGCCTTTCTTGGAAGCATCAGGTTTTTGTAGAGAAGGAGAAATGTTCTTCTGTGCTGAATCTAGTAAAGAGGTCATTCTCTAGTGTCTCCATATAGCCTGAAAGACGAAAGGTCTGCATTCAACTGTCTTCAACATTTTTTTAATAGCATTTTGTTAAATATCATGTTCAAGTTATTGGTGATATTGTGCTAATTTTAGAATTTCTGTATCTGTTCAGCAGTTAAAATACAATATTGTCAGTTGCTTTATTCTTAGATGATTCTAATTCATATTTGCTGCTATTAAATATTTCTAGACAGTAAAGATGTAGAAATTTGTCAACCACATTATTAGAACAAAATCATAAAACTTATGTTGTTAAAGCTAAGGCTTTGAAACTGAAAGTAAGATTGAAATTAAGTACTGCTTGTAATGATCAATTATAATGGAGAAGAGAATGCTATTTTGAAATGTTTACTAAGGAAACCCAAAATTCGGAGCTCAGGATTGTGACCTAAGTACTACAGTATATTGGATGCATCAGTAGCTCTCATCTTGGATGGTTTCCTTCTCTGTCCTGCTGTAAGTTTGTGACTTTTATACATCGTCACACTTACGCTGCTTTGTTAACAGACCTGATGCGGGTTACAAAATTGGGAAAAAAAATTAAAAAATGAAGGATACTCTGTGTGGCCTGGGGGGAAAATTGCTTTTGAGTTGTCTTGTTTTCCCTCAAGGACTGTGTAGTACAGTTTTGTTGTTGCATTGTTCTTAGTTTGTAAACTGCTCTTACTGCAAGAGCAGTTGATAAGGCACAGTAGTATCTCAAGCCAGCTTCATTAAGTGAAGGCTGCTTCTTGTATAGCAACATACTTAGGAAGAAGCAGCCATCACAAGTGAGTTACTTGTTAAAGGAGCTGAATTAATTGTATCCCATTATCACATACCTAGTAAGCTAATTAATACAAAAATCCTTGATAAAGTTTCTAAATTAACCAAGTAGTCATCTTTCTTACCCCACCCCAAGTACTGTGTTTAGCTCCAGAGTCCTCAGAGCAGGGAAGACAAGGACCTGGTGGAGCAAGTCTAGAGGAGGGCCATAAAAATGAAGGAAGGATGGAACACCTCCAGTATGAAGACAGGCTGAAAGTTTCGAGCTTATGCATCCTGGGGAGCAGAACGCTCCAGGGGAGCCTTGTTGTGGCTTTTTGGTATTTAAATGAGGCCCCTAGGAAAGATGGGAACAGTCTTTTTAGCAGGGCCTGTAGCAATAGGACAAGGGGCAGTGGTTTTAAACTAAAAGAAGGTAGATTCAGGCTAGATACAAGGGAAAAAGCTCTTTACAAGAAAGGTGGTGAAACACGGACACACTGTCCAGAGAGGTATTAGATGCCCCATCCCTGCAAGTGTTTCAGGTCAGATTGGGCAGGGGTCTGAGCACATTGATCTAGTTAAAGATGGCCCAGCTCATTACAGGCATTTTAGACTAGATGATCTTTAAAGGTCCCTTCCAACTCAAACCGTTTTATGTTAGATCAGAAGCAGTTTTTCAGGAAAGGAGTGTGGGGTTTTTCTGACTGCAACCTACAACATTGAGAATGACAATACCTGATACACGAACACTGAGTTAGGATATTTTTTGCTTTGAATTTGGTAACTGATATACTCTCCAGATAGTGAAAACTAGCTAGTTATTGTTGATTTTGCTGTGAGACTTGAAAGCACAGTTTTCAATTCCAAGTACCTTTTTCAAATCCAGGTAATACACTTTCTTGTCCTCTCTTAGGGTTTGCAGGCTTCCTATTTGTGGTTGTTGAAGCATTTTAATTTTTCTTTAGTGTAAATTTTGTGAGGATATTTGGCAGATGTTCTGGTAATATAAATACAAGACTGCCTTAGAGCTGTAACAATGAAATGGAAAAACTGAGACTTCTTAAAATTTGAACTTCTCTTAATAAGTTAAAACAGATAAATGAGTGAAGGAGTGAGTCTCTAAAGGAGCACCTGGGGCCATGGTTTTAATAACAGGACTGACCATAGAAGTTACTATATCAGTACTTCATATATGTTGAGAGAAGCAGTGCAGGTATTTAAATACTAAGTTATGGCTGTGAAGAGTCCCTAATCAGATGGTGTTTCTGCCTCAAGGTGGATGACAAAAGTGATAGGACCAAAAATAAAAGCAGTTTTGAGGATTGTTCTTGCCTAAATACACCACGTGAACCATTTAATTGTAACATGTAGTAACTTTAATGCTTATGTGAAAGGATGGACAAGGGAAAAATGGAATTGCTGTTCTAAGTCTTAAATCAGTATAAGCTGCTGTTTGAGTTTACCATGTCCGACGCTTTTTGGTATTGGCTGTCATAATGGTTGGTACTCTAAGCAAGTTCCTAGGTATGCTTTCCAGCAAACTAATGCAATTATTTTACCTAAACTTGAAGAAATAAGAAATGCCATGATTAGCAAATTCCATCCAGAACAACCATAGGTGACATACAGAATGCAGGTGTGTTTAATTTTTTGCAGGCATTACCACCTTTAAAAAAAAGTTCTGTGGAAAAGTCATTACTGAGAACAAGACAGACATTGAAAAATACAGTTCTTAAAACACTATCAAATGTATTTGAGAGAAAAATTAAGTATAAAGCTGTAGAATATGGGTTTAACAGGCTTACTGTTAGGAGGAAAGATGTAAGTACTTGAGGAAAGAGTAATCAGCAAATTAATGTTGATAGTAAAATTTCAGTACATGTGTAAATAAATGGAACTTTATTTTCTAGGCTCTCTTCTTTTGGAGTCCAAAATTAACCCGAACACTGCGTACCAGAAACAACAGGTAAACTTTTTTTTAAGTTCTTAAAGGCAAGTTCTTGAACTTCAACAATACAATACAATTTTTTGCCTTTGTTGCAAATTATGTTGTGTGTTCTTGTGTTAAAAACAGGCAAAGTAGTTCTCAGTATTTTTGTGCATGTTGTCATGCATGTCTTGTTATTTCTCTGCATTTTTTGTGAAGTTACATATTAAACCTGCACTTTATTTTACACCGAAAACTGCCTTGGAAGGATGGGCAAAGTATAGTTGAGTAGCTGAGGTTACTGAGGATTATAGCATCTGAAACTTAGTATCATCTGGCTTTTTTCTTCTTTCTGTTTCAGATACTACAACTTTCAGTATATTTTATTTAAGAGAAGACTAGCAGGCTTTAAAGCTATTAGCATGTTTACATTTGGCATTTATTTCAAAGATTGATATGGGTTACTACTGCTTCAAATCACTCTGTATACATAAAAGCATCTTCTCCTCTCTAGTTTGCACCTTGCTTCAATTATTTAAGCCATACCTTGTGAGTCCCTAAAGAATGCTACCGAGATGGGTGAGAAGTGAATTACATGCCTCGCATCTGTTTTGCTGTTCTTATCTCATGGATGCTGAGAGTTACTCATGGAGGTTTAGAAATGCTGAACCACATTGTTCTTTGTTACCTGTCTGGTCATCTCAGACTTCCTAAAATCCTGTCAGGTACAGTTAATGTATTGGACTACTACAGCTGAAGACTGAAAAGTGTTTTATTGTAGCCATAGACATACTGTAGTTTTGTGCACAGCAGTTGCAGCTGTTTGCAGGATTGTGTGTTGAACTGAATTAAGAGAACCAGGCTGGATTTAAAAGGCCCCTCCTTGGGAAAGTTAATTGAATTCCTTGTGCAATATGTAAACTGATAAGGCCAATGTGGGATGGAGAATCAATTGAAGACAGTAAGAAAAGACATATCTAGCAAAAATACTAAGCAAGCTAACTCCTGATGATAATCTTAACTATCTTGAGGTCATGGTTCTCTTACACTGTAACTTAATCAATGTCATTCTGAGTCCTAAAACTTATTTCACAGTCAACGTCATAAAAGTGCTGATCTAGTGTAAACTTGCTTTGCTGGTTCAAGTGTTTTCAAAAAGAGTACGAAGTGAGCCCTCTTATCAGTGGGTTTTATGTGAGATCAAATGTGAAGCCCATTTAAAGTCGGCATAAAAATTTAAGATCAGTGCAAGCCACCATGTGTGTCTGTCAGCGCAACAGCATTTTATGTTTGTTCTCATTGCTACCGAGTCAGATATACATTGTAATCTGGCACTGCATAGATCAATACTGGTGACTGGAAACATGCTTAGAGAAGTAACATTACTAAACATCAATCTGTCTAGTTACAACAGCACTCTGGTTTGTGGGCTGGAGAAAGAAAAGTGCTGTTTTTAAGGCTTTCAGATGCCTTGTAGACAGAAGTCTGTATTTGGAAGGGAATTGTTCATATTGTTTAAGCAAAGCAGTATCCAGTATAGGTTTAATGTAGAGCTCCACTCTGAGTCTTAGAAATATCAGCTCTTCCCTTGGTATGTGTGTTAATCCTGCTTTGTAGCTTGTTATCTTTCAGGTGAGCCTGCTTATGCTCTCCTTGGTAAAAGAAACATTCAGAATTTTAAACCTGATTCCAGATGAACAGAGCTTGCAGCTTAGCAGCTGAAAGGAAGAGCTGCTTCATTCCAACTCTGTTCGTTGCACTGTGAACTGCCTAAACTCAGAAAACCACAGGAAAATAACTCAGTACTCAAAATCCCTCTTCAAAAACTGGTAAATCTTGTCAGCAGAATTTTCAAGCCACTTCACACAAGATCCATTTGTAGAACTGTGTGAAGAAGGAGCAAAATATTTCTTTTTTTGGTGACTGCAGAATGCTATTTAGTTTGCCTCATTTCTTTTCAAAGGAACATGTAAGAGGTAGGAATATCAACATTTTACTGTAATATACTTAGCATGTGGGTTATTGTCACTTTGGATATCTGTTGGAATAAGTAGATTAGTTGTGACTTGTATCTAGGCAGATGTGAGGCTTGTAAGAAACAAAGACCTTTTATTGGACCAACTAACATAATTTGTGATTGGAAGGAGGGAGACGTGTGATAGTTACGCTTGTGGGGAATCTTGCTGGCCCATTGATATGTCTTCTTCAACAAGCCCATAGATAGCTTTTGTGATAAACAGTGGTGTTATTCCACTGGTGATAGAACTTTCTACCTATGCTACATTACTAGTGCAAGTGTTTCAGTAATTGTTAATATCACAAATTATGTGTATACATATGGATGTATATCACAGCATAAATCATTATTTGTCAAAATAGTGTGAAGAGCTGTGTACATATTTGCCTTGCTGCCTCTGTTCTCTTGGCATGTAAAATATTCACAGAACCCACAAAGAAAACCCAAACCAACAAAAAAACCCACAACAAAATAATAAAAGGAATACCCTGCAAACCAGACCTTCAGGTTAAATTTTGTGAAATGGTCTGCTTTCGGTTTCTTGGGGCTTAGAATTGAAAGCAATGGTTTTATCATGTCAGATCTATGTGTGCATGTAAATATTGTTCTAACCCGTAGATAACAACTGTCTGCTTTTCTCTTTGGAGAGGCAGATCATTATCTGTCAGGTATTCTTGGTGACTCATTTTTCATACATCAGCACAGTCCTGGGATGCTTAAGCTTGGATGGTCTAGTCCCTGCTCTTCCCAGACCTGCCATCTAGAGGTTTGAAATAATTCCTTAAAGCATGAACACAGGCGGTCTTCTAACTTCCTTTTTACTAGTCACATAAATGAGATTAGTTTTTCTGTAATAATGAGGAGGTGTTTTCTGCTATGCATTTAAAATTAAAGACATGTATATTTATCTTACTCTGTAACAGAATTGCTGCCAGGGGAAGTTTTTCAGTGCTCTGGACCATGTACTTCTGGCAAACTAAACATTATTTACACTAGAATGAGAGTAAGGGAATCCACTTGAGGGCAGCAACTTTGTGGCTCAGAAAAAGGGCTCATATTTCTTATGTTGAGATATGATTAGTAGATGGAAAATTTCCTCTGAAAAGGCAAAATGTACATCAGTACTGCCACTCAGCCTCTAGATTTATAGCCCCAAATAAGAACATAAGTTTTATTGGCATTTTTACTTCAAAGTTTTACAATAATTGTCCTGTAACTTTGGTAGTGAATATACAGGATTTAAGTAGGGTAAGTAGGACATAGCTAAAAAGCACATTTCGTTTAGTAAGTGGAATGTAATTATACTACGAGTTGCTGGACTGTACATAGCTTACATAGTTTTCCTGTTCTGTTGTTGCTTTGTTTTCTTAATATACTAGTAAACATAAAAGACACTTGAATGGTAGTGTCCTGGTGAAGTTGGTTTCCAGACTTCACTATGTGTTCTGGTTTTTGTTTCATTTATGCAATGTAAAAGGAGAAAGAAATGCTACATATATAGAATTTGAGGAGAAATCTGGTGTGGGTATGTTGTCCCACATGTCGTTTTAACCTAGAACATAGAAGATTTGAGTTGCTTAACAGCTTCCAGCTACAAAGTCTTGACTCTACAGTAGGCATTCAGTGTCTTATGCCCCTTGCTTTGCAGTCTCTTTATCAGTTTTTGCAAGGATAAAAAGTTGAAATTCTCCAGGAGTACCATATACTAGGTGTGTAGCTTGGAGGGGGCTATCCTTGAGTGATGGAGAACAGACTTACTGATAACAAAGCTACATTTTGAAAAGGACCAAAAGACACTGGAAGAATACTTGAAGATGAGCTTCCCACCCTTGCTGTCAGGATAAGCAAGCCAACAGTGAAACTAAAACAATAAAAATTGTGCCTATTGTAGATAAGATAGTATGGAAAAGGGTGTAGTTTTCTGGGGTGAGGGAGAAACAAGGAGAGTGACTGCTCTCCATTTTGTGGTGGGTTGATTTATCCTTTTTCAATGATCATTTGTTCCTTTCTCTTCATGTATGTTTTCCTGTGAAAGGTCTTTTTTGGCTCTTCTGCTGCTGCTTCAGGGTATGGTCACTAGACCAATGAGTTCAGGTTCTGTTGTATAACTAATAAACTTACTTTATTCCATGTGCTTGGTGACAATGCAGCTATGAAATTGCTAACTGAAAAGTCATTTATGATTGAGCTTTCATGTAAGCTAGAATACATTTTGCCAAAGGCCTTTGTGTTATTTCATATTTGGGGATAACTTTTTAGTGCATCCAGGTATCTAAATGGTTGGTGGACAGGTGTGTAAAACCAAATACAGAACTAAAACTTCGTATTATTGGGGCAGTTTTTTTTAACCTGAAGATTGAGGCAACCAACAATGATAATATATACTTAATTTAAACTACAAGCACTAGTAAGGTTTTTATTTCAGAGGCAGAAAGCTGCTTATGAACTTACACTTTTGATTGTAAATTATTATCTGGCAAGATGCTGAAAGGTGGCTTGGCATGTCCAGGCAAGTGTCTGTAACTAAACAACGACTTAGGTAAGGGTGCCCCCAAATGGGGAGAAGCGAGCTCTCTGTGTTGAACTTCCAGTGGGGGCCAGGAAATTGTCATAGACATAAATCACTTGAGGGCTAGTAGGAAGAGATACATTTACTTTTAAAGACAGAATTTTTGAAAGACCTGTCTAATTTGGGGGATCACTACTTCTTTACAGTAGTCTGAATCTCATTGAGATGCTAAGGGAATGTTTTTAGAGCCACAGAGAAGACTAGTATACTCTCTTGATATGAACACAGTGAGAGGGCATTGTAAAACTACTCAGTTTTCTTAATTTTTTCACATTGATAATATCTTAATTTTACAGCAGAATCAAATCTGGAGTACTAGCTGCTCTGAAATTCATCATGAAATCCCAGGGCTTGCTTTGGAAATTGTATGAGTGCTATATAACACACCTGCTGATCAGCCTGCTAATTATTAAATAAAGTTGATTTAATGTCTAATAAAAGTGTGACTTCTGGTTTACAGTGAGAACTTGCAATTGCTTAATTAATAAACACAAAGTCTTTTGGAAATAATTTCAAGAAGTGAGGAGGAATCATGGAGTAGGTATTAAACTCTGTCCCATCTAAGTGCAGTCGCTCCTACTTCCTGGCTTAAACTGTTGCAGTAGTATTTTTTGAAGGTTGGCTTCTTAGGAATGAAGTCTCAAAGCCTCTCAGCTAACCACAGCTTTCTCCATGTGGACCTGATCTCATCAACAAGCAATGGGGCAATCCCTGATTGTATTCTGAAGTTCTGCCTCGAGCTGTATCTTTCTAAGAACAGGCATGCAAAAAGTTAACTTTTGTTGATAGATAGTGAGATCTTCTAAAAAGAGGCCATTCTCAAAATTCTGGCTTAAAATTAAGAATACTTGATTCTTTCTGAGCAGTCACAATGACCAGTTATATGGAAGAAGCCAAATTTATATAAATGGTCTTAGGCAGACTGTAAATTTTGTGTATGTTAGGGTAGTAACAACACATCTGACTCATGCTATTGTAAAACGAAGAAGCCTCATTATCATAGTACTTAAAGATCTTGCCAAGAACTCTAATGTGTCTTAAAAAATGAGGAGCTGGAATCCTGAGTTTCTTGCAAAGTACTCAGTACAGAAGTCTTCAGTGGTAAAACATTTGTCTGTATTTATTACATAGTTCATACACTGTAGCTGTAATTCAATAGAGTTTCATATTTTGTGTTCAAGAGCAAGCTAGCTATGAACAAATTTTAAATACTAGTTTTAGTCATTCCATCCAGTCCCTTGTCTAGAGGTAAACATTTGTATGTAATGTAAAACAGAAAAAGGTTTTGAGCAAACAACCAGAAATTCTCTCATGAATCTTGCAAGATTATTTTTTTTTTTGCTCAGAGGGGCAAAGCGCAAGAGTCCTTCTCTTTCTAACCAACAGCTATTATTCCTAAGCATTCACATTCTTATTTTCTCTGGAATGGAGGGGGGCAGCCATAAGAAGTTTCTGTTATGGAGTTGTCGGAAGTAGTGTTTTACATTTGGAAGCAACAGATAGTCCTATCCTGTAGCTAAGAGATAAAGTAGATAGTGTGCGTGTTTGGATTACACCGACATTTCAGATCAATCACATAGATTCCTTTAAATAACACATGCATAAACGAGACTTTCATTTATGATTTTTATTTTTAACTACATCTAAAATTTCCTGCAGTCGCTTCTCTCTACATGTATAATTCTTGTGCAGCTCTCCTTTTGGTGATCATGAGCTTTGTAGGATTAAGAGAATTAAATTACATTAACTGTCAGCATTTAACAGGGAATTTAAACTTTGAGTGAACTGTGTATTATGCAACAGAGTGAAATCTGTTTCTCACTTTGTGTCATATTCTCTTTTTTAAAAGCCCTTTGAGACACAGAAGTATGTACAAATATGCTCTCTTACTAAGCACCTAAAGAGTAGCAATTGATAGATTCCTGCTGAGGTACTGATACTAATCTTTAATGTAAAATCCTTGTGTGATGAGACAACAGATAACAAATAATTTCAAAATGTTGGCAGTGGGAAGACACTTTTCTGGTATTAGTGAAACATGGTGACTGTTTTTCTGATTGTATAACTTCAGGAGGATTTTTTGCTTTGTTTCATTTCTACAAACAGAAAAAAAAAAATTGTGGAGGTGAAAAAATGATAGAATCAGCCAGGTTGGAAAAGACCTCCAAGATCATCCAGTCAAACTTATTACCCAGCCCTATCCAATCAATTAGACCATGGCATTAAGTGCCTCATCCAGGCTTTTTTTGAACACCTCTGGGGACAGGCCCTCCACCACCTCCCTGGGCAGCCCATTCCAATGGCAAATCCCTCTCTCTGTGAAGAACTTCCTCCTAACATCCAGCCTATACCTCCCCCAGCACAACTTGAGACTGTGTCCCCTTGTTCTGTTGCTGGTTGCCTGGGAGAAGAGACTGACCCCCACTTGGCTACAGTCTCCCTTCAGGTAGTTGTAGGCAGCAGTGAGGTCACCCCAAGCCTCTTCTCCAGGCTAAACAACCCCAGCTCCCTCATCCTCTCATAAGGCTTGTGTTCAGGCCTCTCACCAGCTTCGTCACCCTTCTCTGGACACGTATCTATGTCTCTTGAATTGAGGAGCCTAGAACTGGACGCAGTACTCAAGGTGTGGCCCGACCAGTGCTGAGTACAGGGACAGAATAACCTCCCTTGTGCTAGTGGCCACAGTATTCCTGATCCAGGCCGGGATGCCATTGGCTCTACTGGCCACCTGGGCACACTGCTGGCTCATGTTCAACCTACTACCTACCAGTACCTCCAGGTCCTTTTTTCCCTGTCTGCTCTCCAGCCACTCTGTCCCCGGCCTGTGGTGCTGCTTGGGGTTGTGGTGGTCAAAGTGTAGAACCCTGCACTTGGCCTTGTTAAATCTCATCCCACTGGCTTCTGCCCACCCATCCAGCCTGTCAGGGTCCCTCTGCAGGGCTCTCCTACCCTCCAACAGATCGACACCATCGGAACTTCCCTGTATTATAGTAAATGATCTTGTTTAACGTAAAAATTGTCAAATATGCTCTGGACATCTGTTACTATATTTTTCAAAAGTAGTTTTACCTTTGTGCCCCTCCCTTTTAGTTTTTCTCTGCCTACCCACCTCCACCCCTCCTCTTCACAGAGGAAGAAAACAAAGCTGTCTTGGTCCAGTGCTGAAGAGACCTAGAATTATGTTTATTCAACTGACCTTATTTATGTTCTTTTATTTTCCGATTTGTTAGTCATGTTCTTTACAAAAAAGAAAAAATATTTTGCTCTTCTTTTGAAAAGGGCTTGCTTAGAAATCTAACCATTTTTGCTTGAAAGGAAATGTAGTTAGAAATATTGCAAAGTTTAGCATTAGAGTTATTTTTTTGTTAAGAAGCACCACTCAGTGTGAAGCTGATGAGAGTTGCCTTGAAAAATTTCTACAGTATAAATACTACTAGCAGAGATTGATGTATTAGATTTTGACACTGATACTTATCATGAATAATGCAGTAAGGTACTTACTGCTTTTAAAAGATAGTACAAAAAACCTCTTAGTTTCTTTTCTTTTGGACTTTCCCTTTAAATTTTTGTAAATTGTTATTTTTCTTACTCATTACGAGTCAGCAGTACTAGTTGCTGTCAATCTGTTATTACCAGAGTAGTTGCACCCTGACTGTTTTATGGAGAATAAACTATTAATTGTGACTTTCTTCTTCCTTTTGTATTTTGGAGGTGGTCTTCCTAAATCCCTTTCTTCTGTGTACCACCTCTTCCTCAACCCTTTGGAAAAGGAAAAGGTAAACTATTTACCATTTGCAAGGTAAAGCCATTAATGCCTCTGAAGCAGTGTAACTGCTCTGGTAATGGCACATTGATTATATTGTATTGCTTGACTGAATCCTAATAGAAATAGTTGATTATTCTTTTTAGATTATAGTCCAGTTTAAGGAGTCTTCTAGTAAGTGTGTATTAGAATCTAAATGTAAGATTTTTCTTTATCCTCATTATTAATTTTAATACTTGAAATAAATAAGCCTTATTCATAAGCAGTCTTAGACTTCATAAATGTCTGACAACTTGTAGTACTTTTTCAAATATTTAAAATTAATTTCTTTAGGAATAATCACTATAAGCAAAGTCTAAACTTAATGAAGCAAAATACTCTATTTTATAGTTCTCCTGAAATACAAGTGGAAAATCTCTCTTGTGCTAGTGAGTAAAAGCATATTTTAGGTCTTAACTGAAATAATGCAGTTTCATGGGTCTATGTATATTTAATGTGACTGTTAGAGTGAGTAAAAATGGTGTGCTTGGGTCAGTGTGATATGTATGCATACTCTTAGGCAGTTGATCTTCAAGCTTTTGTTCTTGTTTAAACTTTGTAGACATCTTGAGTCTACTTTTTAAGCAGCTGCTCTGTTCCTTAGCACAATATCTTCTGGGGCCTATTGAAACAAAACACAGAAAAACCTGTAACATTGACCCTACAAAAGACATGCACTTTTATGTGGTTCAGTTGAAGCAGATACTAAAAACACAACCCAAAACTTTTGTGTTTGTTACCATATTTTATCAGGGGGTACACTGAGGTAGATGTACATCACAGAGTCACAGAATGGAAGAGATCTTCATGTTCTAGATCAGTGTTTCTGAGATTTACAATGTTAGGGTCACATGAATTAAGAAGGAAAACTTACAGTATCTTTCTAGAACTTCCTCATTCTGTTTTTTGTGGAAATGTCTTTAATGCTGAGAATTTCAGAACATGTTGAAATTGTACAAAGTGTGGTTGTATTTATATTTTAATATTTATTGTCATAATTAGGTGTCAAGCTGTCTTTATTTTAAAATTTTTTCCTTAAAACACTATTCAGGTTTGTAAAATCTAAAATAAATACATTACCTGAAAATACTCTTCTTTTTAAAGGATACCTTGATTGTATGGTCTGAAGCTGAAAACTATGATTTGGCACTTAGCTTTCAAGAAAAAGCAGGATGCGATGAAATATGGGAAAAAATATGTCAGGTAAGTTTGATAATATAACATTGAGACAGTATAAAACATCCTGGTGTGTTGAAGATTTTTGGTCCATTCTAAGGGGAGAGTCTAAACTCAGTAGATGTAAAGTACAGGAAAGTAGAAAGGAAAGTGAAAATAGATTGTCATAGCCACCTCCCCCAGAGTTTTCATTCAGTTTGAAAACTTTTTTTTCTTCCTCCCCAAATCTGACATGAACCTAAACTGTGGTTTGGGAGTTGGTATGTTTGGGTGTTTTTGGTTTTTTGGGTTTGTGGGATTTTTTTGGTGTTTTTTGTTGTTTGTTTTTTTTGTTGGGGTTTTGGGTTTTTTTTAGGGTTTTTTTGGTGGTTTGGGGATTTTTGGTTGGTTCGTTTGGCTTTGTGGTTTTTTTGGTTTTTTTTTTTTATTTATAGGATTTTCAAATGTTTTTGCACGACAAGTTTTTAACGCTATTACTGCCTAAGGAAATGTAATGTTTTTCCTAACAATTAATTTCTTAATTAACTTTCTCCAGATTGGATGGAAACCAAAAGATTACCTGTCCAAATTTTTGTTTTAGAGAGAAAAATATATGTGAGCTCTTAGTGAATTTTTGAATATACTTTTATTTAACTCTGTCTTATTCACATGTTTATTTCTGTGTTTATCATTCTTTCTCTTACTCTTTTGTTTCAGGTGAGGGGTATATTGAGTTTCTCTTTTTCCTTTGTAAACATGACCGTATGCTTCTGTTGACTGTCAGAGTATGAGAGATTGATCTGGTAGTTGTAGGAGATAGTTCTGTCCCTATATGATTGCATTGAAGCTGTGATTTTTACAATTCAGTGAAATCAAATGTAACATATTTCTGTTTTGCCATTACAACTGGATGATTATGTAGTCAACTGAACCAGTATTATTTCTGGATAGTGTTCAGTCGGTTATTGAGACAAAGAGTTAGTTGGCATATTCACTGACGTTAATTCAGTTTGTTAGTTTTTTGGTTGTTTTGTTTATTCCATTCCAAGCATTGTAACTTCTCTGAATTTCTATGCTATGTTAATGCTTTATAATGCTACATCCTATGCTCTCTAAATCTGTCTTAATTCTTTCTCTCTGCACTTTGTCTGTTCTTATCAAGGGCCTGTCTTTCCCCAGTCTGTTTTGTAGTTTCTTCTTGATTTCAGAAATAAAGCAAAAGAAATCTGGTCGTAATCGCACATGTGTAGATCTTTCCCCTTTTTTTCAATAATGAGTCTTTTCAACAGTTTTCCAGTTACGTAAATAAGTACCAAAACATTTCCAGGAACCTAAGCAGTCAAAAGACCAAAAGTTGGGGGCAGAAACAAAATGGGGAAAAGGGGAAATGGTGTTCCTGGGAAACACCCAGATAAGAAGCCCAGCTTCCTCCACTGCGTGTGAAGATGTAATATTTTTATAAGAATCCACTATCTTTACATCCTGTTTTGGGGCTGTGCTATTGTATTTGTGTCTAGTGTACTTGAAAGATCTTTAGCTTTCCCAGTCATTAAAGCTTCTTCTAAAAGGAAAACCTGGATGCCACTAATACTGGAAATGATTACTGATATGTAAATAGAACAGTATGTTGGTTTCACAACATTCTAGATTTTACATTATGTGTAGGCATGCTGTTAGCCATGAAGAATTACCTTTCCCAGATGTATTTGCAGATAAAAAGAACAACATCTTCTACCATCTATACAGTAGTGCGTTTCTGGATTTGACATACCAGACTCCAAGCAGATACTACAACGAAGATATAACTAAACACAGCTTTTTTGCCAGCTCCAGATTTCCATTCCTCTTTTGTCGATGTTGCGTTGGGGTTTCCTGTTCTTAAGCTGGGTTTCTGTGACTCTGAGTATTTTGAAAGTGCACAGTAACAGGCTGTAGCTCTCCAGAACTGTAAATAATAACTAAATTTACAAGACCAGCTTCTCTCCTCCATTTGAGCTTCTCCGTAGCAGAAGCTTTGAAAAGTCTCAAGAGCAGTTAAGTGGCCTGTAGATATGTGTTTAGAGCTATCACCGCATTTGACAATTTATCTACAGAAAAAGGACTGGAAGCAATTAGCTTAGTTCGGTAGTCTGATTTTGAAGTCATAATCCATACCAGTAATTATGAATTGCTTTTGGTTTTTATTTGAAGTCTTCAGAAAATGTGTCTTTTTTTCTTTATTATTCCTGCTTTTTATAGAAAATAATGAGAAATACCTGCAGAAGTAATTTGTTAAAGCCTTCTGTTTAATGAAATCTTTTCATTGTCTCTTCTTTTCCAAACCAGCTGTACTCAATGTCAGGCTTACATGGCACCTTGTATTTTGGCCATCCAAAGAAGAAGTGTGTGACATATGAAATGTGTGACATATAAAATGGTATTTTAAAAAAAAATTCAAGTAGTGGTAAACTTCAAATTTCACTGTTTTGTTCACATCTTTGTAGGTTCAAGGCAAAGACCCCTCTGTTGATATTACTCAGGACCTTGTTGATGAATCTGAGGAAGAGCGTTTTGATGATATGTCATCACCAGGTCTAGAATTGCCATCTTGTGAATTAAGTCGATTAGAAGAAATTGCAGAACTTGTGGCATCTTCACTGCCTTCACCATTACGTCGTGAAAAACTTGCACTAGCACTGGAAAATGAGGGCTATATTAAGAAGCTCTTAGAAATTTTTCATGTGTGCGAAGACTTGGAAAACATTGAAGGACTACACCACTTGTATGAAATTATCAAAGGAATTTTTCTTTTGAACAGAACTGCACTTTTTGAAGTCATGTTTTCTGAGGAATGTATAATGGACGTAATTGGATGCCTAGAATATGATCCTTCTTTATCACAGTCACGGAAACACAGGGAATTTCTGACTAAAACGGCAAAATTTAAAGAGGTGATTCCTATATCTGATCCAGAGCTGAAGCAAAAAATACATCAGACATACAGAGTACAGTACATTCAAGATATGGTCCTACCCACTCCCTCAGTTTTTGAGGAAAATATGCTGTCAACGCTTCATTCTTTCATCTTTTTTAATAAAGTGGAAATAGTTGGTATGTTACAGGTAAGTTTCAGTATTTCACGCTTCTTTATTTGTGCTTGGGCAGAGAAAGTTGGATAATTTGTCTCATCAAGACTGAGGCACTTAAATGATTCTGCAAGTAATTTTGAAATCTGACATAGTCTGTGTGGGTTTGAATACTGTTAAATATATGTTCCTAAATTTCAGATTTTGGACTAGATTCTCTAACTGATTTAAATGGAGCAAACATTGTATCGAATAATGAATGAGGTTGTTTGGGACGAAACGTTTTCATTTTGACCAGTTGATTTTGTTCAGGTTTTTTTTTCTTCTGTATTTTGAGACATTTTAGACATTGCACTTAAGGATAATTTCTGTCAGGTTACTGTGACCTAAAAAAAAAAAAAATCATTTAAATTTCACAAATAAAAGCTCTTCTCTGGATAAAAATGTTTCTAATTTTGATGTAAATTAAATCAGTAAAGTGCAGATTCAGAGCACAACATTGCCTGAGGTGCTTGAATGTTTTGTTAGTTTGCCTAAAGTCTCTAAATAATACTGCTTGACATTACTATTTTTTCATGATGCATGTCTTACTGCAAATGAAGAGATGTTGTATGGTGCTTTAGATACCTTACCTACATGAACTTCCTGAGCTGTGTAGAAATGGGTGGCGCATGTCTGTAAATGTAAGCTTCCTAAGCTTCCAGCTAACTTGGCAAAGTGTTACAGCACTTGTATTTTAGTCATAGAATTGAATTATAACTATCTTAATTCTCCTGAGATTCAATAAATTATTAGTCACTGTCTTTGTAGAGGCTATCTGGAGAAATGGACAGTGCTAGATACTATCAAATACCTTAGTTATGTTTATCTGCAACTGAGTCTCAGAATGCACCCTCTTTAAGGGAGAATGCTAATCGCATTGCAAGTTCATAAGGCAAATCGTTTTTAGCACTAAGCCTCCTCACTTGTCATTCACCACACTCAGTTGATCAAAATACTAATACTGTTTGTGGGGCTTTAATCTGTCGTATCTGCATATGAACTATCTGATAAGCGGACAGATGTGCCAGATGTCAACCATTCCTGGCACAGACAATAACTTGTGGACAGACCATCACTTAAGCAGGCACTGGAGGCTTTATGGAATACCTGGGACAGGGTTAGTAGTACTAAACTCGAGCTTATGCCCAGCTGAGCCAAACTCTGTGTCTTATGTGTCTCCTTGATTAAAGAAAGTTACAAATGTGTATCAGAAACAGTCACAAGACTTTGATAATGTTGGATTGGCCAGTTTGAGAAAGCTTACAAGCCAAACTTTGGGAGAATGTTGAAAAAGATTCAGTTGAGTGGTCACAACTTGGCAATATCCTGAGAATGATACATTTGGCTTGAGGAGGAGAGGAAGAATTATTCAGCACTCTTGGTGTCAGTGGCTGATTATGACAAGGATCTTTAACTTTGAAAAAGGAATTGGGGACCTGATCCCGCAAAATCAGTAGTGCATTAGGGTTTTTTTTTCTGTTTTTTTAAGTGTGTATTAAGCTAATAGTGGCAGGGTACGTTTGAGTAAGAATTTCAAAATTTAGCATGGTTGCTTGCAGTTTACAGTTGAAATAGGAGCTCAGATCTGGTTTTGATTTGTTGAGTTTCTGAACCTTACCTTCACCTCTGTCTGTGTTTGAGATGAAATGTATTCCGTGTGTGGTGGATCCAGAAGAATCAGCACCACATAGCTTTGAAAGTTAGATAAGTATTTCAAATTGTTCAAGTGCTTTCTACAGCTTAGAGGAGTAGAGTGATAGTGCACAAGGAGAAGAATATGTTCTGTGGTATTTTGTGTTTCCTAGTCTTTTCACAGTTCAGCTCTGTAGCATTGAGGAGCAACTCCCTGAGTTAATAAATAAGAATCTGCTGGAAATTATTTGACATTGATCACTTACTGTTTTTAAGGGAATTAAGATTTATCACAAATTATATGCATGTAGTTTTTGTAAGAGATTAAAAGGCTTGGTTGATTTTTCAGGTTCTCACAGTGTAGCTCTAAGGTAAGGTTTTAACCTACTTACCTTGCATTTGTCCATTTATTTACAGAGCAGTACATCTGGTTGCACTTTTCTGTAATCTCTGCCACTTAAAGTTTTATTCTTCCCTTTCCTTTCTCCAACCCCCATTCCCACAGTTCATGTGTAAAATGTATCATGTTGTTTCTTCCTGTTTCTTTGAACAGAAGAAATAATGTTTTGAGAGCAAAATTTTGAAACTGCTTTTGTTGATTTTACTTGAATCAATAATACTTAAGGTCTTACTTCCATTAGTGTATGGTTTTATATTTCTGTATATTTCTGTAGCTGGTTATACTTTGGGGTGTGGGAATGGTGTTATCTCATGAAGAACTAAAGAGTTGCCTATGAGTTCATTCATTATTGTAGATCTTGGTTTTATATTTCTGTAGCTGGTATACTTTAGGGTGTGGGAATGGTGTTATCTCATGAAGAGCTAAAGAGTTTTGAGTTCATTCATTATTGTAGATCTTACAAGATCCTGGTGCTCACTAGCTTTGTGTATACTTAGGAAGCTCTTTCCTTCATAAATCATTGAAGAGTTGAATTGAAGACTTTCTAGGATGCTTCAGGTATTTGTTGGGAATTTTAGATGAGTCTCAAGTTCTTAGTTGGTAGATAATACAGGTTGTTAGTGCTTCTGCTGTTGACTGTAGTTTGACTCGTCTGAATCTTTGAGGGAGTGACAAAAGGGCTATATTTTTAGGAAATTTTATTTCTCAAATTAAAAGCAAACCCATTTGAGCAACTCCTACCCAGTGTCATATACTGCAAGTATTGCCTGTACAACTCAACTGTTTTACATTCTGTTCTTTTCTCTCTCATTGGCTGGGAAAGAAAAGGCAAGAAAATCTGCTGCCTCCATCATGAAAAGAGGATGGAGCTCTAAAGAGCCCTTCTTCTGTCAGTCAGTGTATTAACTAAAGACTCCATGCAAGTTGTGCCTTATACTTTTCACTGGGTGGGATGACTACACAAAATTACCTCAGTGCCTTGTTTAAGGTATTAGGTGTCACGAGAGGACATTTAAAGTCATTAAAAGTTACTGATGTTTGAGGTCACTGTTTCAGTTATGACTACTCGAAATAAGAATATGCTGATTCTTAAGTGTTTTGGTAATTTTAAATAACTGCACCACTAAACTACATGCCAGTGATCATGATGGATAGTAAACCCATGATACTAACACAGCCAGTCAACAGAATTAACTGCTCTGTAAACCTGGTCAATTATGGGTTTTATGATTGCTGTACACAAGATAAAAAAGAGGTGTATAACATTTTTTTCCAATTTCAGCCCCTCCTAATATGCTTTTACTGATTGGGGTCCAGCCTGTTCTAGTCTTGAGATGTCATAGCCACCAAGAAACCTTGCTGAAATACGGAGTTCATCAAGTTTTGAGAGTAGGGGTGGGACAGGTAAGTGGTGTTTCTTACTTTATATGACGCTCTTTTGCAATTTAAAAAATACATACTAATGTTCACACTGGAGGCCACCAGTTCTTTCCCTTTATATTATTAACTAGTTAATAACAACCAAAAAACTTGCAAAACTGCGCCATAGAGTGAGCAAACACCGTTTCCTTCCATTCTCTCCCCCCTTTCTCATTGGCATGTTTTTTTCAACTAGCAAGGTTTTTATCTTCCAAAATACAGAGTATTGTTAGGATTACTTTTGAGTCTTTCAGGAAAGTGAATAGTGAGGGGGCCAAATTTGACATATGTTAAAATATTTATAGGTGTGCCCAGTAGAACAGTGCTGACATGTCATTACTCTAGTGATAAATCAGCTTTTTTAAATACAGAAATCATATTATTGATAAGTTCCTATTTACCTTTTCAATAACTTAGAAATTGTAGGCATTTAGGTACTTCTGCACATTGTACTGGATTTATATATAACAATAGTCTGGTTTTAATTTTGGAAGTGATTTTACAGATACTTATTTTTAACAGAACCCTGTGGACCTAAATGTAATAATCTGTAGTTGTTTTACAGAAAAAAATGTTTCTGCATGTTGGTTGTTTTACCCAAAGTTACTAGGACTGGAAAGTCTCCCACTGGTCTGTAGGAGTTGGCTCAGGTAAAACTCTGGAGATCTGCTTAAAGCAAAGTTTACCTTGCAGTAAAGCATAACAGGATGCCCTTTTCTTAGCAAAATGATTCCATGGAAAAAGTTTGCAACTGGTGCATGCCATTGATTTCTAAATTTCTTCATTATGGAAAATTATTTTCAGTGTGCTAATAAACTCCAGGTGTGGTTAGATGGATCCTGCTGCTGTTTCAGTGTGTTGTCTCAAGTAGAAATAGCTTATTTATAGCAAACGAGAGCATGTATGAAAGCAGTCTGGGGTAAAGGAGACAGAAACATTTTAAATGATTAAATCTTCTGGTGTGGTAGCAGGAAGGAATATTTTTGAAGCTGTAATTTTCTGCTTGCTAGTAATGTCTTATGAAACTTTAACTTTCCAGGATAAAATTATTTCTGCCTAAAATTAACACGATAGTGGAAAATAGGATGGCAGGTATACTCTTTTTCCAGCTTAGATTTCATTGATTTTCCTAAACATTACTTTGAGAAAGGCATGTTTGTCATCATTTATCTGTGGTCACAGACACAAAGTATCTGAAAACTGGAAGTTGAGAGGCCTGCTTTTGAAGAATCTGTTTTGAAGTTGTGTTTTTTGAGGAGGAGGACTGCTTTGAAAGTTGAATCACAATGTAAATCCTGTCTTTTTTGTGATCATACTTCATCATAAAGGATTGAATAGATGACCTGGGTTTATGTTAACTCCATGAACTCTGGAAGGCATTAAATCCTAGAAGCATCCACTTCGACCCTTCAAAAGCATAAATTAATCTCCTTAGTATTTGGTGTATGCATTGTTTTTAAGTATTGAATGTTTTAAGTATTGAATGCTAGATGGTAGAAGTACCCTGTAAAGTGTCATTTGTGATTTTGTTTCCTTGGAAAACAGTCATCACCTCCACAGGTTTTAAGATATATACTCAGATGGGGTTTGATATTTATATGCATGAAGAGGGCAGATACTGTAGAGAATTGTGCATTTCCTCTGTGTTCACTACATAGATGTATCTTGTGGGATTTTTACAAGTATGAGAATCATAGAATCATAGAATGGTTTAGGTTGGAAGGGACCTCAAGGATCATCCAGCTCCAACCCCTCGCCATAGGCAGGGACACCTCCCACTAGAGCAGGCTGCTCAAGGCCTCATCCAGCCTGGCTTTAAACGCCTCCAGGGAGGAAGCATCCACAACCTCCCTGGGCAACCCGTTCCAGTGTCTTACCACCTTCGCTGTAAAGAACTTCCTCCTAACATCCAGTCGGAATCTCCCCTCTTCCAGCTTAAACCCATTCCCCCTCGTCCTAACATTACTAGACCACTAGACCGTGTAAATAGTCCCTCCTCAGCTTTCCTGTAGGCTCCCTTCAGATACTGGAAAGCCACTATAAGGTCTCCTCGAAGCCTTCTCTTCTCCAGGCTGAAGAGCCCCAACTCTCTCAGCCTGTCCTCATAGATAGCAGAGCTGCTCCAGCCCTCTGATCATCTTCGTGGCTCTCCTCTGGACCCGCTCCAGCAGTTCCATGTCCTTCCTGTGTTGGGGGCTCCAGAGAAAACACAGTTCTAGTGTTTGGTGATGGATGGTGTTTCGTGACTTAAAAAATATGCCAACTGTCCTTTCAGACTCTGCATTTCCATAGATTCTGGTGGAGTTGTTCAAGAATTTATCTTTGGGTATGCTGCCCTTGTAATTTTATAGCTTTAGAGAGAGAATTTTGTATTTAGACTGTTTGTTGCAATGACAATTTTTCTGTAAAAGTGAGAGGGTTGGGGATCTTCCCATTGATAGCAACCTGTCTACCTTCCACTAAGCACTTGGAATGTGGGAGCACCTAATTGGATTTCAGGACTAAAATGTAGATGTGAATTCATTAATATGTTGGTTTGGGGTTGATGTGGATTTTTTTTTTAATAACTGCATTTTACTGCATATTGTCTGTGTAATGGTGGAATGTTTAAAATCGTTGCACCTCAATTCCTCTCACTTCTACATAGATCACAGGTCTTCTGAGGCATAAGAGGTTTCATACAATCTTACTAATTTAAAATTACAGTGTATTTAATGGACTTGGAGAGAGGCAATGGTGTGGGAAATTTTTCAATTTTATATTTAATACCCAACTGTAAATTATGATATATGATATTATGTGTGTGGAAGGTTAAAAAACAGTTACATGCTGAACTTCCACAAATTCTTCCTGAAACAGTGTCATCATTGACGTCTTCCTCACTTCCCAATGTTAGGAAATCCTGTCCACAGGTCCCAAATGTTTGAAAGACCAGTAAGAGGGTGAGTAGGTTGACCTCCACTGCAGATGGCCACATCTTGAACTGGGCAGAGATGTGGCAGGATCTGGTCAGACTGCTGAGCTGAGGTCCTGCCCATGCCTTCCTGCCCAATATGACCTTGTCTGCTATGCTCTGCTATGTAGTGCTGCAGTTGCAGCTTCCATGGCCACCTCTGTCTCTGGGTCATAAATGTGACCCATGTATCACCAGCAGTGCAGGGTCTCATCCTCTCCAGACAGATTGTGACATTAAAAAAAATCTGATACTATGAGTAATGTGTAACTTTATAAAGCAGAAGCACACTAATCACGGCTCTGATGTATTTACATTCTAAAATATCTTCCCAGTGATCATTTAGACCTTTTTTTTGTGTTATTAACTTGCACTTAGGTGCATTCTCTCCAGTGAGAATGGAAACAAGAGTTACGCTTCCCAGTTGGAGATAAACATATATGTTCTTAATAGTTCTGATAGATGAGATTAGTTTTACATCTTGATCAAAAGAGCAAAAAGAGAAATTAAAGCAAACTACTTAATTTAAATGCACTGCTAATCATGGAGAATAGCTTGCTTGTTCTTCAGAAGAACCTTTTTATGGGGTTTGGGGTCATGGTTTTGTACTATTTGTTTTTTATTTCAGTAAAAAGAATGTCAGTATCTGTACTGTGAAATAATGAAACAGAAAAGTTACAAAGCAATTCTTTCATCAGAGATTAAGTTACATTTCTTAAAATCAAAGATCTCAATAGTTGTCTTGAACACGTTTGTCTGCTGAAATCTGAAATTCAAACCTTACGTTTCCAGTGTTTTGGACCTCCAGAGGGAGTTATGGTAAACTTCAAATGAGGCCTCTCCTACCGCTTTTTGTCTTGATCTTGAGGCAGTCAGGGAAATAGCACCTGACACTGTGCCCCAAACCATTCTTTTTCATTATTGCTAGAATGTTGTGTCAGGTTAGAAGCACATCATGAAACAAGAAGGAACATGTGACGTATCCGGAATACAGGGAATGCCTTACAGTTTGGTGAAATGCCTTGTAGAGTGATGGCTTATGCCAACCTATTCTGGGTTTATCAGTGTTGTGCAGTGCCATTATAGAGATCCTGGACTGGGTTGTGACTGTTGCAGCTACATTAGCATGAGGTGCTTTTGGAACAGAGGTGCTTGTTTTCTCAGCGAGACAGCAAGGTGAGCCTGGATGAGACACCTAGATAGTTTACAGTGTAAGAACATTTATCTGAATGTAGCTGAAGGACTGTAATTGTCCTGCTTTGTGCTGAGTAACGTAAGGCAACTTGGGTTTCATTCATTGTTTTTGAGGTGGAGGGATATTGTTTACAATGTTACTGACTACACAAGAAACAGCTCGCTGGCAGTTTTTACAAGCAGATCTTGTCCCCATTAGTGTATAATATTGGGAAGAGGATGGGGGAGGGTTTATTTCTGTTTTAGTAATCTTCTAGTTGTTAGAACTTTGAATGTTATGGGAAGCTAAGTATTACTGTTTCTTTCTGTCTAAATACACATTTGTAATGTGCTGTCTGTAGTTCTGCTAAGATACAGCGACATGAAAAATAATGGAATAGTTTGATTGCTGCTAGCCAGAATGCCAAATAAATGCCATACATAATAGGACCAGTTACTTTCATTTTGTTTCAAGAATTCATACTTTTTCCTTGATGAGGGGAAAGAATCTCACTTTGTTGCTGCTGTTGGGCAACTCTCACTTTGTTGTGGTCTTGCTTTAATTCTGTTGCAGAGATCTCATTATGTTCCAAAGACATACATCTGCACTGGGGCTATGAAAATTATTGAAACAAAGGTGTAGTTTAGGGAGAAAGACGTGATAAAGGGGAAGGCAGGCAGAAGTCAGAGACAAAATGGTAAGAAAGGCAATAGAAAAAGGACAGCCAAAAGACAATACAAGATACATCATAACTGCAAATAAGGGGTTGAGGGATGGAACAGTGTTGTGTGATTAAAGCTGAAAACAACCATTTGTATTAATTTTTTTAAGTTTTGAATTTAAAAAGATGATACTGGTGTGATTAACTGCAGTACACAAATATGTGTTCTCTTAATTGCAGGAGATATGGCTTGGAGGAACTTTCTATTATACTTGGATGCCTTTTGATACTGTAAATAAACAAATGGTATTGTTTTGCCTTTGTAGGAAGATGAAAAATTTCTGACAGACTTGTTTGCACAACTAACAGATGAAGCCACAGATGAGGAGAAAAGACAGGAATTGGTAAGAAATCTGTAAAATATCCATGAAAGGGGCAGTTACTACAAAGTGCATCTTTGTTTTTTTTTTTTTAATTATTAACTAGTATATCATTTCTGGTTTTCAGGTAAATTTTCTGAAAGAGTTTTGTGCATTCTCTCAAACTCTGCAACCACAAAACAGAGATGCATTTTTCAAAACCTTGTCAAATATGGGCATACTGCCAGCACTAGAAGTTATATTGGTAAGTCAATTGAGCTTTAGTTGTGATAACAATTTTGTTGGTCTCCAGAGAGATCTTTTATAAAATAAGTATGCCAAACTTCAGTCACATAGTTTGATGAAGTATTTTCTTCTTTCATCTTGTCTGAGCTTGAGAACACTTGAAATATTTTTGAGAAGCTTTGCAGGCAGTTACAGTATGACATTTTAAATGTCCTGACATTCTTATGTTTTTGTTGTGTTATTCACTTCTCTATCTTTAGATGCTTAGTGATTTATAACTATGTGGGAAAATAGGAAAATAGATCAAGGGGCAGGAAAACCATAACATTTATTTTGCCCAACAGTTGTCCAATGTACAAAGAAGAGATTAGAGTTAATTGAGGTTTAGAATGTGGTTTCAGTAATAGATATGACCTGTAAGTAGGAATTAAAAGCTGTGTTCTGGTTTTCCTTCAATTTAAGCCTTTTCTTTTAAAGAAACATGAATAACTTTATTTGACTTTTCCAGGGTATGGATGATGCACAAGTAAGAAGTGCAGCCACTGATATATTCTCCTATTTGGTTGAATACAACCCATCTATGGTACGAGAGTTTGTCATGCAGGAAGCACAGCAGAATGATGATGTAAGTAGAGAAATGTCCCCAGACATGTCTGTATTGCTTTTTTTTGAAATTCCTGGTTTATATTTACAACTCTATTAATGGTGTGCTCTGGTTCTGAAGAAGTATGTAATGTAGTTATGATCAGAGAATACTGAACTTCCATGTTTTTAAAGTCCTGTTAGGTTAGATGAGTGTTTTCTTTCTTATATAGTGTTGTTCCTTTGTGTGTAATGTAAAACAGGCTACCATAAACTGTCATTTTGGTTAGTGTTCACTGTAATACAAGCAAAGCAAAATGTGTTTGAGTTATCACCTTGTTAAGGTGTGAAATACACATTTCAATCTTGATCTTTGTGTGTGGTTTTAATTTATTGATAAGAAACCTCTGTTCAGTTTGCTACCATGCACATTGAAAGTGGAATTATGGTCCTAAGTGAACGCTTTGACAGAGTTTTGCATTTCCTAGAGATCTCTATAGCAGATGACTAGTATTAAAAAAGGTATTTCAAAGTGGTACTCAGTGGATAAAAAACATTGTGCTGCCTTTTCCATAGAGGAGACAGTTAATGTTTTTTTCTCTTAGCTGATAACATGCCAGAGGACAAGACAGGGGCAGCTGGGGCAGGGTATATCACTTGAATCTGGTGACAGCCCTGTTTATAGGAGCAACCAAACAACTTTATTATACAGATAACTAAATATACATGTTATTTTCTGATTTTAAATGTTACTCTTGTTTTCAGCAAACACATGCTGGGATTATTTTTAGTTGAAAACAATCTCATCAAGTTTAGCAGCATTATAAAATTTACTGTTGTATGTTTATGTAAATAAAAACCTTGAGATGTATTCTAAAGGGAGATACAAACTAAAACTTCTGTAATCTGGAAATGTTTTCAAAAAGCAGCTGAGTTTCGAGACTGTTAAGTATCTGCCTCTCTACTTTTTATGCTTTGGTTGGTCAGTGCAGACTAAATTCTAAATTAGATTTTAGAACTGTTTTTAGTTGCTTTGAAAGATTCTTCTTCATCGTTTGCCGTCTTATTGTTGAACTACTGACCAGTATGTGGCATTGGTGTGTGAAGTTAATTTGTTTGATAGTTGTTTACATTTTGATAAGCATAATTTTTAACCAGGCAGTGACCTTTTTAGAAGGTAACTTCAGATTTGGGGTACGGCACTAGCATTAGAATTAATTTTTGACTCTTTTTTTCCCTCCCTATTGTTAGGATATATTACTCATTAACCTCATTATAGAACACATGATATGTGACACTGATCCAGAACTTGGAGGGGCAGTGCTGCTGATGGGTTTGCTTCGTACTTTAGTTGATCCAGAAAATATGCTTGCTACTGCCAATGTAAGTAAATATGTTTAATTGGAACTTTGTTGATTCAGAAGATTTGGTGATATGTGATGTATCTAATTTCTTTTTCATTCTTTAGAAAACAGAAAAGACAGAATTTTTGGGTTTCTTCTATAAACATTGTATGCATGTTCTGACAGCTCCTTTATTGGCCAATACTACAGAGGACAAGCCTAGCAAAGGTAATGCCACTTCGGATTCTGGGCACATCAAAACTATTAAATGTCCATGTTCAGAATTGAATGTCACAATGTCAAAGATATTTTCAGTCTTAAAATGAATCTAAGACTGTGATACATTGCTCACATTAAAAGGTGGATTAATTATTTAGTCATTTGAATACATAAAATTCAGTGAAGAGACCTGATTTAAAAAGTGAACAGCACTTGCTGCAGATTTTCCTTCAGCAAAAATGAAAACATTTGTGTAAATTTTAGTAAGTTGGAGACTTTTAAGTGACATAAATTTTTATAAATGTGTAAATGTTTCTTAAGGTCAGGCATTGCTAGAGAGGATGCAAAACTGTCCACGAGAAGGTGTGTATCACAATACTGTGCTAAGGGTATTGGTTCTGCATCAGAGTAATGAGGCAGAAATCAGTGATGAAGTAACTGTTCTTGCTAACTATTAGCAGCAGTACTGTAACTATTAGCAGCAGTACTGTTTCTTAATAGTAAAACACATCTGAAATGAATATAAAAGGATGTATGTAAATGATGATTAAGTGTCCTCTAAACTTCTAAATTTATTGTATAGATTTCCAGGCGATTAGTTAAGTTAATCTGTTTTATCTCAACAGGCTTCCAGGTAGATAGGAAGTGAGATTTTTACTATTTAAGATACTTATATTCTTTAATAGTCAACACTCTGGCAATATGTTTAGAAAGGTAGTACCACTTTAAAAAAAGAAAAAAAGCTAATGTATTAAATATTAGTTGTCTACTTAAAAGCAGGATTTGAGTTGTTTTCTGTATGCTGATATGTTTATGTCCTAGAAGTACTAAAAAGATCCTGATGCATTTTTTGCATGGTGCTTTCGTTAAAGAGCGTAACAGGTCACTCTTTTGGTACAGACTCAGTGAAAACAATACTTTATGATAGACATGTGGATGTCATAGTGATATTTGGTAAAATAAGCCTAACGGCTTATGATAGTTTTCTGTACTCTCTGAACCTTGAAACACTGATTTAAGACAGATGTAATTCTTTCTATAGCTTAAGAGGGTTTCCTGCCATATTTGTATAAACAGAAAAATACACAGTCCTTAACAAGCTTGTTCAATTTCTGTTTTAAAGACTAAACATACCATGCAGAATGTTCCCTAAATTATGTGTGGAAATATAGAGGAACTTTGAAATGTTTACCAATATTTGAAGTTTGCCTCTGAATGCAATATACTAGAAATGTTCAATAATTTTGGTTTTGTTTTCATTACAGATGATTTTCAGACAGCCCAACTCTTGGCATTAATACTGGAATTGCTAACTTTCTGTGTAGAACACCACACTTACCACATAAAGAACTACATCATTAACAAAGATATCTTGCGAAGAGTACTTGTTCTCATGGCCTCAAAGCACGCTTTCTTGGCATTATGTAAGTTTGAAATCTGAAGAAAAATTAGTATTTTGTGAATGTAAAATGTTATGTATCTTCATCCTGCTGGCAGAAAACTCTTCACGGGTCATGACAATTTGTGACTGAATACAGAAATCCTACCATTATACTCTTTCTCATGCCAAGGTGTAGATATTTCAGATAGTACTAGTAAATAGTTTTGCATTTAAAAATATCTCTTTTTCTAAAAAGCTGAAGGGTTTTTCTTAATCTCAGTGTATAGGTGAAATGAGAAGAGGGTATGTCCATATGGAAAATCCTAAGAGAACCATTTTAACTTTCAGTATTTTTTTAGTGGAAATTCTCAGAGGTACTAGTTAGAAATAACGTTATCTGACTGCATTGATCTGGACAGAACCTCAGTACGCTGCTCCTCAGACTCTGGTAATTTCTTGATCGTGCTCAGCACAGTAAGAGCAAAGCACTATGACTGAATTCTGGTGGCAAGTAAGAGATTTTAACGTTTTTTTCCCCATGATTCTTCTGTGCACATAAAGTAAAACAAAACCTAAAGTTGACTGAGTAGGACCATACAGTAAGAAGTAACTTGTGAAATTTATAATGGAATCACCTGAGTTTGGTCTTAGAACCCTTGAATAATCTTTTCTCATATACATCTGAATTGCTAACCAAAATATACTGCCTTGTAGGTAGACGATAACGTTCTGTTTGTACACAAACATTCACACACTTGCGTGCACTTTGGAGCTTCAGAAAGAGCTTTAAATTGGAAGTAAATTAAGTCTTTATGTGTATGTGAAGAAAACATCATTTGCCAGTTTAAAAATGAAATAGTTTGCATCCTAATCAAAGAAGACTTAAATGTAATCAAACTTACATTTGAATAACAGGAATAAGTTCCCAGTTCTACTGGGAAAATATTTTATTTTTGTTGTAAGTAATAGTAAAAAACGGAAAATAAACCTTTTTGTTAGTAGTAATAAAGAGTAGTATTTTCTTTATTCAGTGAACAAAAAAGATTTCACTTAATACAGTTATGATGAAGGGTTTCTTTATGATAAAATAGATAAGTAGTTTTTAGCAGTGTAGTCAAGACAGTTGAGAAGCAGAGGATAGCTGAATATCTTTACTAGGTTTTAGTGATATAATGCTGCATAAGAAGTAAGGTTGCAAATTGCCCTAACTAATGTTGAGTCATTTCTGGTTGTTTTTTTTTTCCTTTTAAATTTAAAAACTCTTTTGACAACACTTGTGTTTCAGGTGCCCTTCGTTTCAAGAGAAAGATAATTGGGCTAAAGGATGAATTCTACAACCGTTACATAATGAAAAGTTTTTTGTTTGAACCTGTGGTCAAAGCATTTCTAAATAATGGTTCCCGTTATAATCTGATGAACTCTGCCATAATAGAGATGTTTGAATTTATCAGAGTGGTGAGTGCTTTCATATGCTGGAGATAATAGCTATATTGTTTAATCTTGTAGTTTAAGATGACTTTGCTTTTTGCTTGTGCTCTAAAAAAAGTTCATTAAACGCAGTATCATATAGTCCTGTTATGATAGTGTAATTTTATGTCAGTGTTATATATTTGAACATCTTTCTTGCATGTAAACAGTATGGTTTAGGTTGGAAGGGACCTCAAGGATCATCCAGCTCCAACTGGATGTACTGTGACTTGAAAGCTAAATTCACGTGGTAGTTTATTAACAGTACCCAGATTTGCAAAGGCAGCACTAATCAAGTTTTCATCATGGAGACTGGATGGGCCTGTTATGGCAGAAATGTAATTTGAAACTACTGCTACAGAAACATCAAATTTAGCTGTACTCTGTAATGTCTATTCAACAGTGTATGGGGCCATCTGGAAGAGGTACCAGTGTTTTTTTGATTATATTGAGTGCTACAAAGTTTCTCTTCCATCAGGAGTCTCTTTTAAGTATTTGGGTGAATTTGGCCTTCAGCACAGTCCATTTTCCTCACGGCATTCAGATTTTGACCAGATGCTATATACAGCCTCTAAATGTGCTAAGTGAAGGCATACTAGGATGTAAGCAGTAGTGGACTAAGTGGGTAAGGAAAAAGAGGCTTTGTCATCTGTTGGAGTCTTCCGTGCCGATATCCTCTTTCTTCATTGAGACTCAAGGTAATTCAAGACTGAGATAACCTGATCATTGTGAAGGAGTTGGTTTTGAAGCTGTGAAAAAAGCGGCCCTGACTTCTGTGCTCCTGTCTTGCAGTAGTAGTCCATGAGACTGGGTATTGATTCTACAGTGCAAGCAATGGGGAAATTAATGATCTTTCATTTCTTTAATCTTCCTTTTCACATAGATACCCAGATTCTCCAGAATACTTCTTGGTATCTGTCAGTAATTCTTGTGGTTTTTTTAAATCCAGGATTCTTTTAAAGAGAGATTTTTTTTAAGTATGCTTTTGTTGTTACTGATGTGTTACCATTCATAAGGGATGACCTTTGAGCATGTACCAAAAAGGAAGATAATCGCTGTGTTAAGATGTACGTTGCTTTGCTTGTCCTCAATAGATGGTAATTTGGGTGTTTATTCTGCAGTGTTCCAGGGACTGTACAGTGCTAAGAAAGCCAAATAGAGCACATTAGAAATTTTCCTGCTACATTATGCAGGCATGTGCTAGTCTCGACTGTCCAGTGTGGCTTTGGGCAGCCACAGTGCTGACCTGAAACAGCAGAACAGTTGGGAGGCTTTTGTGAAAAACCTTGAACAGCGCTGTCAGGTCACAAAGGAAAAAGCTGATGTTAACTGCTAATGAAAAATATTTTTCTTGTGCTCATCCTAAACAAACTTATTGAATGTTTTTTTTAATGTAAGTAATTTATTTGCAGCAAGAAAATAAACAATCCTAAGTTTGTATCTTGTACACATTTTTTTAAATGGATTGATTACAACAGTTATTAATCTATCAATATAAAAATATGTATAAGTTACAGTGGGAAAGACCTTTCAGAATTTGGTTTGGTATAATTTTCTGTTGGGCTTTTAGGTTCTGTTCATGTGTTTTGAAGGAGATACTGCTAGAAAATTGCTGTGGTTGTGCACTGATAATCAAATCTTTCACTCTCTAGCCCTTTGATACATAATGCTTATTTTTGCTTAAACTGATTAATGTGATGCTTCCTGTGGAGTGCTTCAAATAAAAAATAATTTTAATTATTTTTCTATTACTTTCATTCAAATTAATTTAATGAAGTCAGCATATGTTTGTTCATTCTATAGGAAGATATAAAATCATTAACAGCTCATGTAATTGAAAATTACTGGAAGGCACTGGAAGATGTAGATTATGTACAGACCTTCAAAGGACTGAAACTGCGATTTGAGCAGCAAAGGGAAAGACAAGATAATCCAAAACTTGACAGGTGAAATGCACTAAATTATCTTAATTAATATTACTTCCTTAATTACATTTTAGGAGTATTGGTGGATTGTTCTGTGATTGCTGGAAATGTAAACAATTTAGACTTTTACTTGCATCTCATGCACTGATGAATTTACTTAATTAAATGTGTAATTTCCAGAAGTGTTAATTCATACTCCTCATCCACTTTCAGCTACCATTAGTGACTGAACCAGCAATAAGGCTAAGTTGTAATATCTTAAAGTTACATGCACTTAAAATGAAGCTGGAAGCCTGTCAGGTACTTCAACAAACTTCAGAAGTTCATTTGCTTAAATAACAGATTCCTGCTATTTATTGGAAAGATCAGTCTGTTGTGATTTACCATTCTGTGGATTTTTCCTTCCAAAATTCACGTCTTATTCTCTTTTAATTTAGTTGTGGAAATGGATATTTAGATAAGCTCTACCAAAATGACTGTGAAATAAACTATACAAAGGAATTTTCATAGAAAGCTCTTTTGTCAAAGTTAGATTACCTGTTGGAGCAAAAAGCAATCAGATTATAACACTTGAATCACTGATTTTTACCAGAGCAAAAGTTCCCTTCCTTCATACACAGTTGCCCAAGATAAAAAGGTTAGAGTGTATAAAAATAGAAAGTTTAGGAGATTTTACTCCATTTATTTTTGGCAAATGTTAGTATTTTTGTGTGTAATTTCATTGGAAAAAAAATGGACATCTTGTGGGAATAGACGAATTACTCTTAAGAATTGTTACCGAGACTTATTCCCGTTCTCTTGTCTTGAATTAGTTTAAAAGCACATTGAAAAATTTATCCTAGTGAGTCATATTAGAGCATTTTGACATTTCAGAATTTAAGTTATTTTAATCTCTGTCACAAGATTTCTTAAACAATATTTATATTTGAGACTCATACAGTTACAGTGAGAGTATAACCCTAGATTTGTTTTAAAATGTTGAAGCTTTCAAGAGTGTATGTGGGATCTGCAGCTTTAAATACTAATGTTTTACAGGTTATTATTTTGGCTTGTGTCAGCTAAGCTCATCACTTAAACAGCTGTGAAGTTCAAGCCTACAATTCATACATTCATGCACGTGTTGGAACCAGCCACTTCCTTCAGTGATTTCCATACAGTATAGGAAGTAAAACATTAGACTTATCTTGGCTTAAGTAAAGCTAAGCGATTGTGCGTAGTTGTGCCACAGGAGTTTGTCCAAAATCTCATGTGTGGTTAGTAGATCAAACAGCCCAGCTTTTATCTTCTTCCTACATCTCACATAGTGGCTGCACAAGGCCATTGTGTAATTTCTTAAGTAAAAACCTAGAAGCAATAAAACAAAAACATAAGAAGAATCTTCAGGAAGGAAGGAGGCCAGAAGTTTTGTTGACGTGGGCCACACAAGTATTCAGAAGTAATGGTTCTGTACTATTAGCAGAATTTGGAATTTAAATGCAGTGTAAAATGATGCAGCATGTATAGATCCACATGATAATGTTGGTGATTTTTGTTTTTTTTCCAATTTAACACTCTTATTTAATACTTTATAACTTCCTAATTTTTGCTTTCTGACTTTTTCCTGCAGTCAGTAATGCAAAACTTTCTGCCAAAAATACCGAGCCTCAGTTATATTATTAAGATTTTGAGTCCAGTAAGAAACACTTAATGAAAAACATTAAATCAGACTTACATTGTGACTAGTAAATTTTGAAGAAAGTGATACAGAAAATTTGTCTTAAGTTTTCAAGCTTTTGTTAGAAATTGATGATTAGAATCAAGATCTAGCGAACGAAAACAGAGTTTTCAGTCTCTACTTCTCTTACCCCTGTACGTCAGTGTGCACGTCACTGCCCCTCTCCTTCAAGGCCGTAATACTGCTTCTGTGAGAAAAAAAGGAGGGTGGAGTGAGACAAACCAACGCTATTAATAGATTGAATGAGGAGAAGTAGCACTTTGTATCCAAGGCTCTGAAGAACGGAAAATAGGGACAGTGACTAGAAATTGTAACATGGCAGGAGGAGTTAGCTGTTATTAATGTATCTGTTTTGAAATGGAGTAATAATTAAGTTAGATTTTGCAGTTATTGTTTGGTTTTTTGTTTTTTTTTTTTTCTTTAGTACATTGGACCCCAAATACTGACAAGTTATAAAATGTATTCTGGAACAAAAAGTCTGCAGGTCCTGAACTTCTTGGTTTTACAACTTTTTAACTTACCAGTCCAAACTTGTAAACCCAGTCTGAATGTCACAAAATTAGTTTTGCTAAAGCCACAGGATTTTGGACAGAGTGGTCTGAGTGTGCTGTTATCAGAGTTGTACTTTATTTGGTTCTTTAAGAAGAAAAGTTTTATATTTGCATTGAAAACACAAAGACTGATATTACAGAATGCTTTGCTGGTGTTTTTATTGCTCTACACTATCTATATCTGTAACCTGTCACTGTAGAAGTGCCAAGTGGAAGTTTTATTATTAATTAGTTGTTTATTTAATTGAAACGGCTCTGCAGCATGCGCTCCATTTTGAGAAACCATAGATACAGAAGGGATGCAAGAACCCTGGAGGATGAGGAGGAAATGTGGTTTAATACTGATGAAGATGATATGGAAGATGGAGAAGCAGTGGTGCCCCCTTCTGACAAAACTAAAAATGATGAAGATATTATAGATCCTATCAGTAAATTCATGGAAAGGAAAAAATGTAAGTAATAAGAACAGCTTATGCATTCATTATACATTCATTAACTTTTACATTTGTTAGTCTGCAGTGAAGGATTTGCATGTGTTTAGTCTGAAGTACTTAGATTTTTGAAACTGTGACAGACACCAAGTTGGTGGACCACCCACTTAAAGTAGACCACCCATTTCACTTTAAAAGTGAAATGATACAAAATATTATTGTTGGCTTCTTTAAAGTATTTGAGTAGCAATCTTAGTTCATGATCAAGTTTTCCTGTGTTTTATTCAGTTTTAGAATTCCACATTTTCAATATAAGTGTTTTTGTGATGTCACTGGTAGAATAGAGATGTTCATTCTTGGCCAATAGCAACAGCTGATAGGTGGCATAGCAGTATGGGGAAAAAAAAAATGTTCTATGCTGACCTATACTTTACCAAGTTGTACATAAAATATAAACCTTTGTTCCACGAAGCAATTTGTATTTTAACATTTCACTCAGTAATACTGCTTTACTTTTGCCTTTTATTTGTGTGTGTGTGTGTGTGTATGTGTTCATTTTTTTTCTCTTCAGTAAAAGAGAGTGAAGAAAAGGAAGTTCTGCTGAAAACTAACCTTTCAGGTCGTCAGAGCCCAAGTTTCAAGCTTTCTTTTTCCAGTGGTACAAAATCTAACCTCACCAGCCAGTCGTCTGCAAGTAATCTACCTGGATCCCCAGGGTCTCCTGGATCCCCAGGGTCCCCTGGTTCTCCAGGATCAGTTTCTAAAAGCACATCTCAGATGGCAGCTATTACAACTAAGGTAATTTTAGATGGATGTAGATTGACTTCATGGTTACAGAGTAGTTATTACCTTTAGCACCTCTTTCAACTTTGTGTGAATTCTTAGATGTTAAGCAGTAATGGACTGGGCGTCTGTACTTTTTGTCTGGCCTCTAGCATTTTTAAGGGGATCTGACATGTATATAAAAAGAAGAAATAAAAAATATTTTAATGCCTAGACTCTTAAAGTATGAAGCCCACAACTAGCTGCTGTTTGCAGTGATCTTTACTGTGAAATAAAGAGAGCACTGCCTAATTTTGCCAGACTTCATGATGTCTCACTGCCCTCATTGAGAATTTCTGCTGTTACCATTTTTAATACTGTTCAGTTTTGCAATTGTGAAAGAAATGAATTGTATTATGGAGAGGTGTTTACTGTAAGCTGAAACATTAGGAAATTTTAATATCCCAATGTGAATTTTTCACCTTCTGAAATAACATTGTTTTGGATTGGAACATACTGAAGTAGAAGAAAGTGCTTTGAAAACAGTTAGTATAATTTGCAATGAATATCCAAACTCATCATTTTAAAACATGTTTTAGGATGCTGTTGGATTTTTGGCAAAAAAATGTTTGCACCATATCAAGGAAACAGTGTGATAGATGTTATCTGACACTGATAATGAATTATCAATGTGTAAAATTTCCTGAAGTGTGGTAACTGTGCCTGTCTTTGTAGGGAGGTCTCGTTGGACTTGTAGATTATCCTGATGATGATGAAGAGGATGATGAAGATGAAGATAAAGAGGAAACTTTACCTTTGTCAAAGAAAGCAAAGCTTGAGTCATCATAATGGCAACTGATGAAGAACATTACCAGTTGAGGGGAGGATTTTTTTCCAAAAACAAAACAAAGCCACAGCAAAGCAGCAATCTTTTGTGAATCACTGTGTGTGACACAGATCAACCTATACAGATGTATTTCTGCCAATCAAGTGCCAATTCAAAGGAGCAGAAGAAGAGGAAATACTCCATTTAGAGGAAAGACTTATGCCTTTGAGCTCTCCGTCTTGGACCACATGTTGCCCTTTTCTCAGGGAAGGAAATGGAAAACAAAACAAACAAAAGACAAACAAAGCCAACAGGGCAGGAGTTTTGTTAGTGGAACTCTGGATTGGCTGGTCAGTTGCTACAATCAGAATATGCTTTCTTGGACCATGTATGAGACTTCTGAAGAAAAGGCAGGTTTTGCCGCAGTTCTTCACTAGTTAAGAATGCCAGCAGTTTCTTTGTATAAAAGAGACCTGCCTTTGAAATCATACATTCTGAACATTTTAGTCAAGCTACAACAGGTTTTAAAAACCTCTACAGGGGAGGGCCGAATATAAAGTTTCCTCTTTTGTTTTTTTTTTAATCTGTTCCCTTTGCCCTTTAAACTGCAGATTTTTTTTTTTTTCTTTGAGGCAGGGGATTTGTTTGTCCCTTCTTGATTAAAGATTGAGTGGAATTCTAGATGTGGTCACTTTTGTGTCATAATTTTTTTTTTTGCCCCCCTGAGTGTATGCTTAGTTGTTGAGTATATATTTGGGACCATTAAAATTTTTTGATGTAATATAATCTCACTGTTGTGCTGGTACCTGTTTCACACTGTGTAATTTTGTTCTGCATCACAGCTAAAATGTGTAGGATTTTATGGAAGATGGTATAGTTTTTATTGGAAAAAGAAAATAATCTTAACCACAATGTGCATAAAAGCAATACTATTTTGTGACTAAGTATTTTCTATTAAATTTTACATCAGCAAATGTCAAGAAAAAAATCAGGGAAATAGGATGGAATAAAAAAAAGAAACCTATAAATACAAAATTAGTATTCCAAAGAGACTTTGAAATTTCATAACTCACAACAATGATGGTAGACTAACTCATCAAAATGCAAGGTGGATGATTTAGGAATACCAATATATTGACTCATTTGACTTAAAAAAATAAAAAGCAAATAATGAAAGCTGAAGGAAAACTGCATTAGTGGTATTTTTTAAAACCTCTGATTCCCTTTGGAATACCAGTTTTAGTGCATCAAAGGTGGTTGTAGAATAAACTCCTTGCAAGGAGTTTATACCATCTTTTGAAATTTATTCTAATACTCCACTGAAAAAATTTGGGTCAAACTCAATGACTTCATTCTTTCCCCTTTTCCCAGAGCTCTAAATAATACTAGGTACGAGTTTAAAACCAAATGTTATATCCTGCTTCCTCACTGCTTTTACAGGAGATGGCTTTTCTGCACAGCGATGAAGCCTATGGAGGAGAGACTATCCAGTTCCTTTGCAAACAAAAAACCTTTTCTTACACGTATTTTTTACTCAGTTTCCTTGTGAACATTCAAAGCATGAATGTGGCAACAATTGTGATACTATACATGAATGGATCATATACAAATAGAAGAGGAAAGAAAACTGAGACTGGGTCAGATGTGATCACACCCAATTAGCTTTTTGTTTCTGAAAATTGTGTATTACATGGCAGATTCCATGCTGACTACAAAAGTAAAAGTTTTTGTGCTTGGACTTAATGATTAATACATGCTAGTAATTTCAGATTTAAATGAGAGTGTGGATTAGCAAAAAATAATTTGGTATCTTTTAAACAAAAAGTTAACTTGAAATCACTTTCCAAGACAGAGGTTTTACAGTGCGTTTGAAATGTCTGTGAGGGGGCAGTTCTCAGCAATAGGTTTTACAGAGAGAGACAGAGTGAAGTGTTTTGTCACTACAAGATTAGACACAGTCTTCTGCTGAAGTGGGAGAATCCCCATGCCGCCTCAGTGACCTGTCTGAAACCTGATTTTTGTGACTCTGTCAGAGGATGCACTGTGACAAGGGAATCTATAACTTTGCAGGCCTTCTTAATCTGAATTTAAATCATGCCTGGTCTGTCAAACTTCACTGAGCACAAAACTTTCAAAATTTACCCCTACAGCCATCTTCATGGCCTCTGGGTTGTATATCTCAAAGTCATTCTTCTGAGTGGGCCAGAGGCAGAACATTTGTTGGTTTTAATGGCTCTTCATCTACTGAGTGCTTCATCATGTGATGTTTGCTGCTGCAGTCCTCTGAACTTTCAAATACTTCGGTAATACTTGTAGGAGTCTTGGAGCTTGGACTTTAAGTACTTAAAAGTATTACATTTAGCAGAAGAAACACTACCCTTAAAAGGTTTGGTCCAAATAATAATGGAAGTAGCAATATTTTTTTTGTCTTTTTATGGAGTTCTAACAGTAAAATACTAAGCTACACATCATTTATGTCTAACTTGCAGATGGTTAGTTGTCTTCCCAGTTACTTAGTGCCTGTGGCCTGATAGGACATGGCTACATTTAGATGATCTATTCATGGAACCTGGAGTAGTCGGGAAATAGGTGACTCTTGTCTTGAGATTTTCTTAAACTTATTATCAGTTTTAACGCTGTCCACATCCCTAGAGAGCTGTGTGTATATTGTATTAAACAAGGCTTGGTCATCTTAATTGCATTTTAACTGTACCTTTAAGTATGCTTTACAGGACAAATCCTTAAGTGTGGTACAGGCGAGATAAGACTTTGTTGAATCATCAGTATGGGCCCCTACATTCCTCCCAGTTGTTGCGACTTACTGCTGTTACTCTGATGTACACTTCCCAGCTTTGAGCCTAGGTTTGCTAAGGTTACCAGATGAAAGTATAAGGACTTTCCTCCAAATTCATCCAAGGACCCTTACTCTAAGGAAAGTAATTCCAGGTAATCTGGAATGTTTCCAGGTTCCTTCCACTGTACATAGAAGGCAGCCACAGTGAAGTAACAGTGCATATCACCAAAAACCAGGTCTGTGTCTTGAGGTCAGAAGGACCTGAAAGCTAGACCATCCCTCTAAAATGTACCTGTTTGTAATAGACCTACTTGGTGAACAAGATCTGACTGTTCATCCATCTTCATAGTCCACCCAGATGACATGTTCTGTTATCGTGGAATTAAGTGTTGAGTAGGCACAGTCCTTTTAACATGACAAGGGTGAAACTGTTCAGATAGGTTTTGGATGGATTTTTAAATCTCTGCAATTAAAAAAAACAAACTGTTGAGTTATGTAACTGATCGGAGTCTCTTCTCATGTTGCTGCTGTTTTTCAACCCAGCACAAGTTACATTGGTTGCCTTGCTAAATTCTGGATCCCAGCACCTGCACAGTTGCTACAAGAGTTGAGCCTTATCTTCACATCAGCCATTGTACAACTGCAGAAGCATCATGCATCAATACCATGTATGCTAGACTAGTACTGCAATATCCCTTCAGGATATTTGGACCCATTCCAGGTAAGTTGTGAACATAGGAAATCAGATGGATGGGCTACTACTAGGACTCATTCACAGCGTAAGTGTGAAAGAGGGCAAGTGTTCTAAGAGAAGTTATCACCAACTGAAGGTTTTCAAGAAAAGCTGTCCATGTGCATGTTCTCAAACTGCTTTCTCTTCTTGCAGTCCAGAAGAAATTAAGGTATATACAACCTACAGGTAGTCCAGAAAGGAGGCAGAGCACATGGGCATGATGCAGACAGAGCAAAACGTCCTGGGGAGAGAACTGCCAGCCTTCAAACTGTAACAATATAAAGTCTAGGTTTTGTAAAAGGGAGCCATAACTTCCTGTATTCTTGTGGGTCACTGTCTCTCTGCCTCGATTTAATACTGCACTAGTTACATTCATTTGAGCATGTGAATCTGGTGGGTTTTTAAATATAAAGTGAAGTCTAAAAACTGTTCAAAGCTGAAACCAAACGCTCTGGGCTACTAGGGGGGGGAAAAAGGCAATCTAAAAAAGGGAAGAGGGAGATGTGATCTTCTATGTTGTATTGATGGACAATATAAAAATATATAAGCAAATGGATAATTTTAAAAGGCAAAATGCTGCTTGAAATAGCTGCTGATTTACAGTGGTTTCAGATCTGTACTGGTAGTTGCCTTGTGCACTGTTACATCTCTTGGAGATGCAAGGTGTCTGTCTCAGAACTTCTCTGAAATGGCTCCATGTGAACAGACATGGTTTAGGTTGAGACCTGGAAAGTATTTTGTACAAGATGAATTTATGCTCATAAAACATGCATTTGTAATACAGACTGAGGAGAATTTGTACTAAATAATACCGATTTTGATACTCCACTTGTAAGGAACTTTGGATTATGTGCATGAAGTTACTGTATGTGGGCTGCTCACCTAAAAGAGCAGAAGCATTCCATACTCATGTATCACTGTTGGCTAGTGTTGCTTTTGGAAGTGCATGCATACTGAAGCATTATGTTTATGAGTTTTCAGATGAGGCTAAGTCTTTTTTGCTTCAAATGTACACTCTAGTGGCTGAAATCATGGCAATTTGATTTTCAAGTGTGCTTATCTTAGGCTTATTTTAAACCTGCTGATGTTGAATGACCTTTTGGCAGCTGTGCCATTCAAATAGGAAATTGGAGAGTTCAGTACAGACTTGCACCCTGCTAGCAAAGCCAGAGGTGGTACAACTGTACCTTTACACTGTCACCTGAATTGGTTTTCAGTAGTGACTGGGGATGTGCAATTTAGTCATCTCACTACTCATCAGGATTTGATCAGTGTTGTGAATAAGGATATGGAGGTAGCGAAGCAGCAGCTGCTAAACCAGTTCACAGGAGTCTCTGTTAGCAACAATGAATGTTTGGGCAAAACTGTAACACCTCTACATTTTCAATCTGCTTCTACTTCTGCATGTCTGAAAATGGTGTTAAGTTAGATCATCTTATCCTGAAAGATCTTGTTTCCTCCCTATGGCTGCCCATACCTCCACAATTCCCCTGAAACAAACAAGTAAGTTCCTCTGCTGTCATCAGTCAGGATTTCGTAGATTATATCCAGAAGAGCTGGAAGTTGCAATTCTTACTTGGGGAACAACTGCCAATTAAGCCCATCAACAGAGCACAACTTTCTAGTGTGTTTGAATTTAGCCTCAAAACAAAAATCTACCTCTTCAAGGTCTAGATTAGCTGCAGTAAGAAATAAAGAAAATGTAAATTCTTGTTTTTCGTGGGCAAGAGAACTAAGTACAAAAGCTAATAATAGGCTAATATAAATGTTTGTCTGTCTAAAGAAGTTTTTATTTGTGTGTGCTCTTCGTACAGCACTTTGCAAAATTTCATAGTAGTTATATAACTAGCCACACATTTATTTTTCTGTATTGACACTATTTCATCTTTGGAGCTTGTGTTCCTTTGGAACCAAGTATGGAGATCCTTGTGTTTTGTTAGATTGGTTGTGTTGTAAGTTTGTTTGGTTGTTTTTTTTTAAATACAGTTCTTCATCAGAGCTCGTCTGCACAGCAGAGTGAGAGTAACCACAGTCCTCAGTATGCACTGTTAGAAACGGGACAACTGGTGAAGCCTTGAATACCCAAAAAGCTGACCTTTGGAATTCCTTCTTGCTCAATTCGGTCAATAAGATGAGCTTTCCATGCTGAGAAATTTAAAAGGAGACCTCCCACAGAGTAAGGTGCCTGCCACCAATGACCTAAGTTAGACTTGGCCCTAAAATGCGAACTCCATACATTTAGTATGTTTAATTTTCCTGAAAGAGTGGCATCTAATTCAGGTTAATTCTCTAATAAGGAAGTGCTATATATACATGACATACTCATATGCAAATCTATCTTGAGAACTCTATTTGAGAGATCTATGACTGTGGCTACATCATAAGTGATCGGATACCTAAGGAAATGGCTGTGGTAGTTGTGTAGTTTGGAGCTAGGAGCTGTCTTTTACACTCTCTTGCTTATATCATGATGCTTAACTGTATCCCGAGGGAGGAACATATTCCCACCTCATAACCTGGTAGCACTTGGTGCCAGATGAAGTGCCTGATGGTTTTATGAGGAACACACTTCATCCCCTCATCCCTGAGTACAAATTGGGTAAAGTTTTACCAAGGCCACTACTCAGATATCCTCATTTGGGACACCTAATAAGTGTATTGATCTTCTGCCTTTTGCGACAGAATCAAGTCAAGCTAGGAGGGAGACCGTGGTAGTAATGTAAGAGAGAAGCAAGTTGCCAGTCTTTGGCTATCCCACTGCAAGAGGTGAGTCATTTTGATATCTGCAGCCATATCTTCTTTTGGTACAAGAACAGGACAAAACTTTTCACAACATTACTATCAAAGTTAGGAATAATCAGAACATCAAATTTGTCTGCTGGATCTGAGAACAGCAGGCTGGTTACAGCATCTCCATCAAAAGACAAATCACTTCCATATCATAGGGCAATTATGCTAGTCCCTGTGCCATGTGCTGACAATTTCATAACAGACTGCAAGATCTTTAGTTCTTACCATAAACAGCAGCAAACACTCTAGAAAGATGTGTGTGTTTATTTTGATTATATCATCCCTAGAGAGATTATTAGAATTACTCCCATTTTCAGTGTGTCACAAGCCTCAATGAAATCTTACAAATCTTGTTCATCTTGCACCTTAAATTTACAGTGAAATATTACTCAAACTCAGGAGTGCTGTTTATTACAGCATGTTTAGGAAAAATAAATACATGTCTAAATATATGGACCCTCTCAAAAGGGATAAGTTATTTCAGGAATGAAGGCTGTCTGCTTAGGAGTACTGCAAATGTAGTGACAAATTTTCATAGGCTGTGGAAAGGATCAGCAGACTACTGGTGATAAATAAAATCAATCCAAACAAAAACAAATGGTTGTCAGAGTGCCCTTGAGCAGCCCCTTGTAGAGGTCTGAAAACAGCCAGGTACAGACTGTTGCGCTGACTATTAAAATACCAAGACACCCAAACCAGAAGATGCAACATTAAGCCTATTACAACTGAGGGCATAAAACTGCTCACCAGAACAGCAGATCCTCTCCATAAGACCTGAACTGGTAGTTCATTGACTCCGTTGAGAAGACCTGGCAGTTAACCTGTTCCAAATGTAAAAGCAAGTTTCAGCTTGTCTTCCGTTCTCCAGAGCCATACCTGACAATCAGGGAAACTTTGCAAGCTGAATGTGTGCTGTAGATAGCTAAACCATTTACATCACCACCTATTTCTAGACATTATCCAGATATGTGAAAGGTAGCCTAGCAGTGTAGCCTACCTCTTAATCTGGCTGGTTGATAAACCTTCCCCATTGAGCTCCAAGGCTTCCTCTACTGCAGTACATTATAATATGCTATCTTTGTTTTGTGCTGCCAACATAAAAATGTGTCTTGCAGCTTGCAGTATCCTACAGCTGTTCGTGAAATCAAAGTATGGCTAGATAGCTGATGTAGATAACATATGACAGTGTAGTGAGTACAGTCATTACAACGTGTCTATTCTCTCTCTGCTTTTTGGACACCCCAGCTGCTGCTACATCAAATAGACAGGTTCTGCCTATGGATAATCTGCCTACAGGTCTTGCATCAGAGTGTGAGAACAGGCAGGAGGTGTGTGTAGCCAAGAGAGAGAGTAGCTTTTGATCAGCAGTCTCACAGAAGTGGAGTCCTTGTATGCTCTACAGTGAGTTTTCGGTCACTATACCGTCGTGTGAAATACTGGTATTACGATACAAGTGGCAGTTCTCTCAAGCATCTGCAGTTGACAAACAATCTCAAGAGAGTGAGCCAAGTTCATGAGATTTAAAACCAGTTTCTGTTCACACTGACCTTCTCTAGATAAAAGTTTCACATAATTCAACTACAATCAAATCTGCTTTCTGCATTTCAGTACACAAAGTCAGTGCACACAGCCAGTAAACCACAGATCACCAATTTTTACCATGTTCTTGTAAAACTGCTATCTCCATCCCCTTTTTTGGTGTTATTGCTGGACAGATTTAGTTTTGTGCCTTCTCTCTCAACCCCTCAGAACTGGAGTCTTTAATTCAATTAATAGCTCTTCTTTTGGTAGGTATCTGAGGTGGTAGTCCCAGCCCTACTGTCACTTATATACCTGCTGATCCTTTGTTAAGTTCTCCTTGCATGTGAATTTACAATCTTCTTCAACTCTAGCCAGCCTAAATACTTTCCAGAGTTGCTTACAGACTCTTCAGTTGTGCTTGCCTGTTATTTTTATCTAGTCCCCGATGTCCTCAGTATAGACATTAATACATTTGTAAAATTAAAAGACTAAAACATCCATCTGAAGAATAAACAATTTCCTAATGCACTGAATCTTCAAAATCACATTCTCTTTTTAGGACATTTGTTAGTAATGACTGATAGACATCAATTAAGTATTCAACATAAGCAAAATATATTTATTAATGCTGATGATGTAGTTCTTTTATCTCCTGCATAAAGGAAGTGAAGAATGTGCATGATACTCATCTGTCTTGATTATTCTGTGCCTTGATGAGAACCCAAATCTTTAAACAATTATTTTAATCCTTGCCTTTTCAGGAATCACCTTTTCAACACACCAGGCTCTATTGTGCTTTTAATACCTACAAGACACCTTTCTCTTATTATTGCTGCTTGAAATGTCATCTTTCCTGTTTTTTCTGGATGTCTATCCAGGCTGATTGCTGTAGACCCAGTAAGCCTTTGTTTAGCACCTCCTTATGAGTCTGAAGCAAAATTAATACATTCTCTTTCCTTTCAGGCTCACCACCACCCTGCTACACTGTTGTGGCATTTGTTGCTTTTCTGAAGGGCGTCAAGCCAAGGAGGTTATGCCATCATTCCTGGAGGTTATGCCATCATTCCTGTGTTTGCTTGGGATGTGAGTACCCATCCCTTGCTTTCAAGTTCATGCAAAGACCAATAAACCACTGCTGCCCCTTCATCTCCCCATATCTTTTGCTAAATGATAACTTCATTGTTTGCCTTGTGTATTTGACTCTGTTTATTTTCCATGGATTCAAACATTTCTGAGATGCTTTGCCCAAACTCTCTCTTCGTGTATTTTAGATTCTATGTTTTGTTTGCTCTTGTCAGAAGCCTACATGACTGGCTTAAACTTCATCACTGAATGAGCATCTTGCTCTGCATCAAAGTTTAATGCTGGGTTTTCTGGGAGTTTCTTTCTGAATGTTTACTTTCAGACACCAGCCACAGACTCTGCACATCACCAGCATTCCCTCGCCCTGTATTCAGATTGATCTAAGGCACATGAGCAAATGCTTTGGAGGAGTGGAGGGTATGGGGGGAGGGTGGGTGTTGTTTGTGCTTTGGTATCTCATGTAGATTTATTTTCATTCAAATTTATGTAACAGTTTATTTGCCACCTCTGTCCAGACAAAATGAATTGCACTGGATACTGCATTTCAGAATCAGATGTTGCAAGGAGAAAAGATGTCTTCTGGCCACCTTCCTTTTTCCCATTGTTTACAGCTCCACAGTCTTGATAGCTGATAGCTGAGAAGCTGGTTGATGAACAGTGGAGTCATATTTACAAGAAAGCTGCTTAACAACAGTCCCAAGCAAAGAAGAAGAAAAAGCCCTTTCCTGATCGCCATGAGTTTAACTCTGGTATTGTAATCTTGTGAATTCTGTTATTCCCATTCCTCAGCAACTTACACTTCAGACAGCAGATGAATGGTGGACCTTTGTTGATAGTTGTAATTGTTGCTAGGGGACAGTCTGAGGGAGGTGAATTATGCCATTTACAGTCAGCCTAAAGGAACATTTGGAAATGCCTGAGCTTAGAAATTTCCTTCTGTGGTCTGTGTTGCTGAGAGTAGAGTACTTTGTGCCTGTGAAGTGAGTTTTAGAGCTACAGGTGATGATAGGAGACATTAACCATCTTGGTGTCTTTTGTTGCTTGTATGTGTTTTAAATGGTTGTGGTGCCTCTTACTTATTTGATAATTATTATTTTAATTTAAAAAACCCTGCAAATGGTATGAAAAATGGTAAGAAAGTTATTGCAAATCATATTACAATTAAATACTACAGCTTTTCATCCTTTTTTACTGTAAGAAGCATGCATTTCATAGTATCATAGTATCATCAGGGTTGGAAGAGACCTCACAGATCAAGTCCAACCCTTCACCACAGAGCTCAAGGCTAGACCATGGCACCAAGTGCCACGTCCAACCTTGCCTTGAACAGCTCCAGGGACGGCGACTCCACCACCTCCCTGGGCAGCCCATTCCAGTGGCCAGTGACTCTCTCAGTGAAGAACTTTCTCCTCACCTCGAGCCTAAACTTCCCCTGGTGCAGCCTGAGGCTGTGTCCTCTCGTTCTGGCGCTGGCCACCTGAGAGAAGAGAGCAACCTCCCCCTGGCCACAACCACCCCTCAGGTAATTGTAGACAGCAATAAGGTCACCCTTGAGCCTCCTCTTCTCCAGGCTAAACAACCCCAGCTCCCTCAGCCTCTCCTCGTAGGGCTTGTGCTCGAGGCCTCTCACCAGCCTTGTCGCCCTTCTCTGGACACGCTCAAGGGTTTCAATGTCCCTTCTAAACTGGGGGGCCCAGAACTGGACACAGTCTGGATCTGAATTATCCTGGATGCATTCACAGACATTTATTTTATTGTACATACAGGCATTTATTTTACTTTGTCTGCTGTGGGAGGAGGGCAGCTTCAGGTATTAGAAGTGAGAACTTGACCGGTATGAAGTAGCTAAGGTTTTACAAGCTATGTATTTGATGAAAGACAAGGTAGGTAAATAAAAGTCCTCCTATAGATGCTAAGTCATGGCTTGGAAAAGAATATGAAGAAAGCAGTACACACCTGTCTGGGGCTCACAGGTGTGACACAGGAGAAAGAAACCAAGAATAGGAAGTTTAGGAGTCCAAGAGCCAGGGTGTGGGTTTTGCCCTCCTGCAGTCCTGCAGACTGAACTTTGCAGGACTCCAGGGCAAGCCTGGTCTTGTTTATCTTCAGGTCAGCAGGGTTTTGGCAATATGCAAGCACTCTTGTGTGACCAGCTTGAAGTCTGCAGCTCAAGAGAGCAGTCAGACTTGGGCACTGCAGCAGATTCACGGTATTCACTATGCAGCTTTTCTCAGCCAGTCTCCCACAGTCCTTCGGCTCTTCACTCCTCACCTAGAAGCCCGTGAACCCCTGGCAACATTTAAGAGTCCCCTATGTCATGCACGGGGAAAGAGTTTAACAGTATTTTACAAACCGCATCAGCGGCACCGCTTTTCACAACACGAAAGATTTTGTTTCCTACCCTTGTTTTGCTTTCAGCGCTTAAAAGTGAGAACGCATCCAGGCCCCCCAGCTCCTGCCCTCGGCCTCCGCCCAGCATTGGGCCGGAGGTGCCGGCAGAGGGCGCCCGGCCACCGCCGGCCGAGGCTGAAGCCGGGGCCTCCAGGTGCTCAGCTCCGTCTGATTCCCCGGCCCCGTCCCAGTACCTAGTTCTGTCCCATTCCCCGTCCCGATCCCAAATCCCGTGTGGGTCTTCAGACATGTCCTTGTCCCAGTCCCTATCCCAAATTCCGTCTTAGTCCCCCGCCCCATGCAGATCCCAAATCCCTTCCCAGTCCCCAGACCCGTCCCTGTGCCAGTCCTGCTACTATAGCTGCTTTTCCAGCACTTGCCATGCTAGTGCTAGAGGCCAAATATTTTCTGTGTCGCACGTAAGAATTTGGCACCTGATAGATTTCCTGGGCAAGAAGTTTGATTTTTATGGCTGAGCTTCATAACTGATACACATTCCCCTTCAGTTGTATCCCTACAGGCAACACACTTCGGTTGGATGCTGCTGCTGTTGCTTCTCAGAGGTATACGCCTACAGAGGAGTCACACCCTAGGGGTCAAAAGCGGGAAAGCACTCTCTTATATTTGTATTCTGTCTTCCCTGAAAGGAACTAAATGTCTTTCAAACATGTTTTCACTGTGTCGATTAACACATCCATCCTCTGGTGTGAGCAATGTAGTAACAGCTTAAAAAAAACACTAATGAAACCCGTTCATGCACCAGGAGATCATAAGTCTTCAAGAAGTTTTAACCTAGCTCTCTGAAGCGTGGAGAAATAATTCACCATTATTTTTGTCCAGCTAACAACCAGGAGTTACTCCTTGGTCTACTGGTTTGAAGGTCGAAAATAAATTGCATGGCTTAAACAGGATGTTCACCAGCTGATTTAGGGCCACTCCTGTGTAATAATGGGATCCATCTAAATGCAAATCCCAAGCCTGAGGCTATTCTTTATTTCTTTAAAGAGAACGCAGATGCCTTCCCCGCGGCATCCAATGGGGAGTGCAACCGGAGTCCGGGAGGTGCGGGGCGAGGGTGCGAGTCTGTGCGTAGCGGTGTGGATGCAGGAGCGCCTGGGCTTCTTCTCGACCTTTCACACGATGACAAGTTTCCCTTCCCGCTCAGATAAAGACTGTGAGAAGCAAACACAAAATCTGACCTCGTTCATGCGTCGGTGTCTGATGCTACCAAGAAATGTGGGGTTCCTCGAGATGTACAGAGTTGCCTGAAATAAGGATCTTCATGAAGCAAACCATTGAACCCGGTCTTTGATAGGAGAAACAGGCCACTGCAATGAACACCGGTGTCTATCATCTAGTAATGGATTGCTGGCAAACGGCCGGGGACCCTCAGGCAAAACAACAGATGTCTCCCTCAGCCGACACACAAACACACAGGTGCCCGCCTGCCTTGCGGAAAACACGGATGGAAGACATAATTCCAGATACTGTTCGCTGACAGTGTAAGATCCAAATGATGTTTCATGAGTCGAGTACGATCAAACATTAATGCATTTGCATTAAGTAGCTGATGCAAAGACTGATGAATACCAGAGATAAAAATCACATCTGTGAAAAGTAGAGCAAACCAATGAAGATCAGTCCTAGCAAACGCAAACCTCACTTAGTAACACTGCAAGTATATGTTTAGCTTTGTGACCAAATCGTATTTCCTGAGAATCTGAGATGAGGATGAGTAAAGCAGTAACCATCCAGATCGCTCAGGATAATTTTCTTTTTATCCCAACTAAAGACAGAAAAATTTCTGCCTTCTCGGAAAAATAATTCACATCCGTAGGGGAGCAGCCGCTCGGCTACTGCTACCTGTGCTGACGGTAGCGCGTTGTCGGCCGCGCACCCGTGTGATGCGAGCCGCTCCGGCCCCGGGCAGACCTCACGCCATCTGCCTCTGCCCCGTCCTCGTCGCACAGCACCTGCGGAGATGTCGCGCGTCGGCAGAGCGGACAGCCGCCATTTGCACCTTCGCGCGTCATGGTTCGAACGTGCAGGCAACAGGTCGCGCCTGCCACTTGTGTCTTCCTGTTTAGGATTTTGTGCTAAAACACGGGGCTTATGCAGCATGTTTTGAAGCATCCCTAAAAGTTTTTTCCTGCCCACCTAAGTACTTCATGGTGGTTTCACAGGTTTTAAGACGGAATCTTTAAAACTGCTGTTTGGCGTCTGGCTCCAGCGTTCCTTCCCGACAGAGGCGGGCAGAGAGATCCGCAGCTCTGAGCAACGCGCGCAGGCGGGGGCGCAGGTGTAACACAGGCACAGGGGAGCCTCGCATCACCACGGTGATAAATGAGACATATCCGTGGGGAGAGCAGAGTCTGCCCGACCTAAGGACAGAGGCTACCGCCGCCCCTCTCGCAAACTTTCTGTTCCGTAGAAACGAGACGGGTGGTTCGGGCCGCTGCCACGAGGCACAAAAGCATGCCGAAGCCCAGACGGGCAGCCCGCAGCAAGGACAGCGCCAGCAGCTTGCCCCAGCAGCTCGTCCCGACTCCGCATCGCGACCCGCCCCCACGGCCGCCCAGGGGCGCCGCCCATTGGCCGGAGCCGACCCTCTCCGCGCCTCTCATTCGCGGCGGGCCGTGTTCGTCATGGTGCTGCCGCGGCCCGGGTCTAACTGCTGGGGCAAGGGTGCGCCCCACCACAGGTAGCGCTACGCAGCGGACGGAGAGCATACCGTCGGTTTTTGGAGCAGCCTGGAGCTTCGTGTCTGCGTTACCGGCCTCGAAGGAGTTCGCCGCGGGCGGCTTTTTCCTTTCGTTCCCGTCTCCTGGCGCGGTTCGCTCCTGCCAGCTCAGACCCTCCTGCAGCTGCGAAGAGAGCTCGGCGAGGGAAGATCGGCCTGTTGCTGTAGGGAGCAGGGGGCGCGGCGAGTAGCCTGGCGTCTCCCCCCGGCGCGGGGGCGGGGGAGCGATGAGCCGCGTATTGTTTCCCCTGTAGGCAGCGCCCAGCGGGCAGCGGGGCGGCGGGCCATGAGCTCCGCGCCTTTGTCTCCCGAGTGAACTGGCCCCACTCCCGCAGCCTCCTGCCGCCGCCAGCCGGACCCCGGCAGTATGGACGTGACCATCTCCGAGCTCCTGGAGCAATTCCTGCAGAGCCCCTTGGTGACCTGGGTGAGCAGAGGCGCGCGACGGGGAGGCTGCTGACCCCGTAGAGGGTGTGTGGGGTGGCGAGGCCCTCTTGGTGTTCTCCCCCCCCAACCCCGCTATCCTTCCTCCCGGCAGGTGAAAACCTTCGGGGCCCTGGAGAGCGAAGACGAAGACAACCTCGGTATCTACATGGATCTGGTGGATGGCGTCGTCTTGAACAAAATTATGCTGCAGATGTGAGTGGGGTTCTTGTGGGAACGAAGGGGTGGTAGCCCCACGCTGAGCGAGGCCAGGAGTGCCGGGGGGGGCGGTAACGTCGAGCACGCCTTGGCCGCTCACCCCGACGCCACCTGCGTCGGGGCTGCTGAGGAAGGAAGAAAAGGAAGGAGAAAAGAGGCCGCCTCCTTCGGGGCTGGGTGTCACTCCGTGGTCTGCTCGGAAAGCTTTCTAAGCAGACAGGCTGGAAGGACGGGATGTTGGGTCAAAGCACAGGGCTTGCCTTTTTATCCTTATGGCTGCGCTTTGAAATTGACGAAACCAAACCAACCAAAACACCCAACCCCAATCAAAACTCAAACCAGTTTAGTTCTATAAAATCTACTTTTAAGAGTTCTTTTTTTTTTTCCCATGGTATTTTGTTTGATTAAGCTTTTTTCCCCCCCCCAAACAGTTACTTTTTCTTGGTTCATTTGTGCTTTAGGGAAAAGTCTGTGGCAGCACAAATATGGAAATGAAAGTATTTTATCATGTGAGTGTTACTAAAAGCATTTAATCTGAAGTGTCTGAACTTTGATATTAAACACAATTTAGAACAACAGCTTCAGTGGTATCTTGGGCAGCACTGTAAGGATGTATCTTGAGGAAACTTAAAAATAGGGTAAAATAAAAATACTGAGCATACTGTAGCAATTAAGTGAATTGTTGATGGAATTTGTATTTTTTCTAATTTCATCCTTTCCTGTTGCTGGTCTGCTGCTTGTAGGTCATAATTGGTTTTTATTATCTCTGTGTTTGCTTTTAAATATTCTGAAATGTCTTGATAAAAAGTTTGCAGGGTCAAGCATTTGACTTTCAGGGAAGGAGACTTTCTGAAAATCACTTAATTTTGTCACTATATTCATTTAAGTGAATGAAATCAATTGAAGCTTGACCAGTGATTTGCAGCACTAAACCAAGTCCGAACACTTAAAATTCAGAATTCCCATTAGAGTTTTTGAAATTCTTGCAAAGTAACTTTAAGTATTTAAACCTTTGCACCACCCACTGAAGTTGGCAGGTTTTGTTATCTTCTGGTACCTGGCTGCTCCATCTGAAAAGGTCATTGAATTTTCTTTTGGTTTTATGTTACTAACAGTGGAATTTATGAACTGAAACTTAGTGAAGCTGGAGAAAATTCATGATTTTTAATAGAATCTGAATCGATCAGCCCACTGAGGGATAGCAAACTAGAGGTGTAAAGAGAAGACATCGTTTCCAGTATTTCACAAGGAGTAATTACACCTTAAAAGAACCTTCTGCAAATTAGAATCTTGAGTTAGAGCATTCAGATCCAGATTTGTAGTTTTCTAAGGTATGGGAAACTGGATTAATTTATGGCCATTACGTTTGGCTTGGAGGTGGCCAGCCAAACCATCAAGCATCACTTTCACTTACCCAGTACGTGAGAATATCTTATTTCAGAACAAGAAAAATATCACTTAGTTGCTCTTGGATTTTGTTATTAAATAGGTCGAAGTTAATGTGACTTTTGAATGACTGTGGCACTCCTATGAGTGATGTATTTTAGAAGTACTTTACCAGGTGGTGTATGCAAACAAGTATTTTGTAATTGGCCATTGAAATGCCTAAGTAAGGAGACATTAAATTGTTCAGATCTATGGAGCAGCTTAACAATTCTCTGAGGACAGGGAACGAATGATAAGATCTCATTGAAATAAGGAAGATAAATATAAAGGCTGAGTGCAGTGACACTAGACAGCATCTTGTAGGGTGTCATGTGTTTGTGAGAAATGCCCTGGCATGTTTACTTGCCTTAAGCAGCCTGAAGAGTAAATGAATATATATATATTTAATTAAAGTGTCTCAGACAGCGGCATCACAAACAGGGTAAACTGAGGAAGCACAAGCAATGTGGAGTATGAAACTGTTCCATTCTACACAACTAGGGCGTTTTTGTGGTTTTAGGGAGCTTTGGCAAGTGCTTTTAATAGTGTCCTGTCGGAGCTTAAACCCAGGAACTTTCTGCAGGGAACCTGATCTGTATAACTTAGGAAAGATCGCAGCTGTATTTACCTATCCCAACACCCAGGAAGGTGCTCAGGAGAGGTGCTGACTACGAACTTCTCTTTTTCTTGGTTTAACCTTTAGAAATGGCAGTGTAATTACCTCTTGCCTGTAAATCAAGAAAGCCTTGCAAGGTGTGTTTCTGCCCCACAAAGCTTTCAGAATGGAAAAATAAATGTATTTCTAAAAATTTTTGCTTCTCATCGAGTTCTGATGCCTGAAGGTGACTCTTAGCATTTGACTTTTGTTCCTGCTGAAATTGCATTAATGAAGGGTTTTGATAAATCCGCCAGAATTTGATAATGTTATGCCTTGATAGTGTTAATTGCCTGAAAGCAGAGATGTGTGCACACACATGTGCAGAGGGCAGGGGGTAGTAGATTGAAAGAACTGGACTCCTGATATGGGTAGCTGTTTCCTCATTTGTGTGTCATTCTACTTTTAGTTTTTAGGTTAAATGTTCTGCTTGCATGCTTACTGGAGCACAAATAGCCTAGGTACATGAGGCTGCATCTAAACATCAGGTGTGATGCAGTACTTTGCAGATCAACAGGTTTCTTCTGGTGAAGATTTCAAAAGCCTAATTCCTAGGAATTTCATTACTAAAAGTAAAATACACTTGTCCTGCAGCTAGGCAGATTTTAAGTTCAGTCTATGTCCAGAAAGACAGGTGGATCTGTGAAGAAATCCAGATATACCTGTTCAGTGCAGGTTGCTGAGTGAAGCTAGGGCTTTAGCTGTTTGAGGTGTGAGTGTGCTCTTCGAGTTCAGTCACCTTCTAGTTCCTGTTGTATTGGGTTGGGTTTTGACCAAATGCTGTCTGGCAGCTTAGAGTGGATGAAGAAGATCCCAACTGATGGATGTTGTGGTGTCGACGTTTTTTAGGTGGTGGATTTGTATCAGCAAAGCATCTGTGTCACCAGTGAGATAAGTGACATCTGTCTCTTTGCCTGTCTGCCAGGTCCCTGCCGACTGCCTAACAGGAGGTGAAAATAGGGATATGCCTTCACTCTTTAGAAATGAGCTGCTCCAATGGATGCTAGTCTTGAATAAAATGTAGTTTGCTCAGGCATGCCAAACGTAGCCATGGCACAAGGATGGGGGAAGGGAATGCATCCTGGGTGTAAGCAGATCCTGGCCACAAGCCGTCGTAGGTAATCAACTGTTGGGCTTTGCTGGTGGTGCTTTTGCTTACTGGTGACCCCTAACAAAGGGACTTGGGGATTGCTTAATTCTAAATAGTGATGCCTGGCCGTTTCATTAATTAAATCTGATAGGAAGAGACAGCACTGTTCAGTTTCCACATTTCTTTTTTTGAAACTAGGCAAATATTTTTTTCATGTCATTTCACTGAAGATGAGTGGCTTCCTTTTCCTGTCCAAATGCATACCCCAGTCTGATCCTGTTTGAAGGACACAATCACTTTTTGTAGTACTGGCTGAATATTGTGCATGTAAAAATGTTTGTTAATCTTCAGAGTGGACCTGCTGCTTCTGGTGGGTTTGTGTATATCAGGTTAACGAGCTTCTCATGGACAAAATCTGAAAACCTTTTTATTCAGATGCTTGTGTCACTTCCTGGTATGAAACTAGCAGATGGCAATACTGCATAAACTGTCTTCAGTGTTGCAGTTGGAGCTGTGGTATAATATCTTCAAGCATAAGCAAGTGTTTGCCAGGGTTGACTTCTTATGGGAAGTTTTACATGGGAATTGGTCCACATGTGGGCTCACCAAGTGTTTTCTTGTTGACTTGTTCTAATGCTTGATAGTAGGTTTAACTTTGCCTTTAAAACACTCAGCAATCAGGACTGTGTGTTAGGAGTACGGCTGATAAAACTACTTGCATTAAGCCTACATAATAAACCTGTGCAATAATATATGTTTTTTTTTTCATTTCAGTCAGAGGTGCCATGGTTTGTGGTACAGTGAATCTGTCATCTTTATTTTAGGCCATGTGACAGGAACGGCCATGCAGTGAGTGCCTGCTCTTGTGGCTGGTAGCAAATGGCACCAAGACCGGAAGGTTAAATATATGTGCCTGTTTAAGTTAAAATCTCATTAGGGGTGTGATTTTTCTACCGTTTTCCAGGCAGTTTAGAAACCCTGAGAGCTGTAGTGGTGTCCTCTCACTTTATGGTAGAGGAGGAAGTGGGATGATAGGAGAGTTAGACGGGTCCAAGAGGGGTGTATTGTCAGTTAGTGAGTTACCCGCAGAGCCAAGTGCTGCAGGATGCTGGGTGCACCGGGCACACCAGTTCCTTCTGGTGTCTTGTAACCCTCGGGCCTGGCTTGGGGGCTTCCCCCTTACTCATCAACGTCGCTTATCTGAAATTGCTCAGATGGGATTGTCACTTTGAATTCTACAAACTGATTTTTTTTTCTGTTGCTTTTATTAATTGGTGGCCCAAGGGTTTGCATCTTCAAGCATTTACTGCTGGCCCCGTGCCTCTGTCTCCTAGTGCTTCCTTCTCTCTGTGCACCTGTGAAAGTCACAATTGCATAGAAACTGGAGTACTTCTTTAAAATGTTTGGGTATATTGTGAGGTTTGAGACTTCCACTTGTTTGGCTTAGGTGTTTTTTACTGGTTTGTGAAGTGTACCTCCTTTAGTCACACCTCAGTCGCGCTACCTCAGTCAGTCGCGCTACCTCAGTCAGTCGCGCTACCTCAGTCTTACCTGGATAACTTTCTTCACCTGGAGTAATATTTGATGCTTGTTTTTTTTTTTTAAGGAGAACCGTGATTTTCATTATATTTTTGTGTAAGGGAAAGACTAAACACCAAGGGGCTAAAAAGACATCTGAAAGAGGTTATGTTCGGGGATTTTTCAGATACATCCAGACAGAAATTTGAGTAACTTAGTGTTGCAAATTTTCTTTTTTAACTTTAATCCTTTTTCTTCATCATTTATTATCATTATACAAAATCCTTTGCTCTTGTGAAGGCTGTGTAGGATCTTGCTAGTTAACACCTATGACAATTCATTTGTAGCTAGATTTGTTTGAATCTGATGCATAAATTCTGTGTCTGATTTTATCTGATGATATTGCAGCTTTCATCTCTGGAATACCTGGATGCTGTTATATTTATACATGCAGCATTGCTTTCACTAGAGAGGTGCTTTTGGGGTAGTTGTGCTTAAAAATAAAAAAAAGGAGAAAGAAAAAGCTCTTTGACATACTTAGGTAAACTTTGGCATAGAATCATAGAACCAGTCGGAATCTCCCCTCTTCCAGCTTAAACCCATTCCCCCTCGTCCTAACATTACTAGACCGTGTAAAGAGTCCCTCCCCAGCTTTCCTGTAGGCTCCCTTCAGATACTGGAAAGCCTGGATCACTTCCACTTTTATTTCTTTGTCAGTGCCCGAATGCAATATTTGGCTCTGGAAGAGCTGTAAATGGCTTAATTAACAGCTAAAAGAGAAGTTTGGGAGGCAGGTGTAAGGGTTTGCTGATAAGAGTATTAAATAGATAGTAAACACATGGCTTTGATCTATGCTATTGGCAGATAATGGTTTTCAGGTTTTGGGTTTTGTTTTATAATTTTTTTTTCCAATGTGTTAGGGTTTACACAGAATCTGAAGGTGCACATTCATATTAAATTACTTGCATTTGTTTTCTTTTTTGTTCTAGAACTAAAATGTTTTCAGAAACAATTTTGATTTTCATCCTTTAAAATCAGACTAAAATTACAGGCTTTTTTCTCTAAAATCTTTCCACCAAATTTTCCCCCCATCTTGCTTATATCTCTACTTACACTTATATTTTGTGTATTGAAGGCACTAGAATTAGAGCTCAGTTTTGAGAGACAGTGTGGCAATATGAGGAAGTTCTAGCTAGATGATATGGATATAATACGTGCAGTGCTCCTTTCCCCTCCCACACACTTCCATGTGTAATACATCTGAGTTTTGCAGTTTGAACAGTGATCATTGATCATCCTGCTTTTATCATAAAGCTCCCAAGGTGAGGAAGGCATGGTAGTCTTTCCTGGGCTTCCCTTTATTTGAATAAGATAAACCCCTTATCAGAGACTGCTTTGATTCAGTATGCAGAAGTTAAATATGCTGTTTTCTTTGGGGAAATATACATAAGGAGGGAGGCTGTCCTGAACAGCTGTGTGGGTTAAAGTAGGTTGCTTTGTGGTACACAGGAAGATTATCGAGTTTTATGTGGGTGCAAAGGTAATGAGCTTATTCTATTATTAATTAATGTATATGTATCCTATATGCCAGTGTATTTCATGCATATTTTTTAAAGGGTTTTCCTAATGATACATTGTTGAGATGCTAAGCACTGAGTAAACTTGTAATACTTTATTTTCTTTTCCTCTTTCAATAGAGATCCTCGACCAACCAACCAACGTGTCAACAAACATGTAAATAATGACACCTATCTTCGGGTTCAAAACTTGACCATCTTAGTCAGAAACATTAAGACTTACTATCAGGTGAGATTTCTCCTCTTTGATTTATGGTGATTATTAGTGCACTAGCTAGTGTGGGGACTGATGGCTCAAAAAAGGAGATTGAAACAGGAAACAAAGGAAACTGTGTTGGTATAAAAGTCCTTTGAGCCACACTTTCCTTTTGAATTGACAGTATCACTACCTTCTGTACTCCTTATGGCCAGAGGCTGCATCCCTGTCCCCTTGTTATATTTGAAGAAGAAGTTGTGTTTGAAGGCTGTGGTAACATTTTATGGTATGGTTGTGAAGTATGTGGTTTGCTGAAATTGGAATAATGTTTTTGGGTACTGAACTTGTTTAAAACAAGCCAGCTTTTCTTAAAAGTTCTGCTGTCAAGTGAATCATTATGAAGAAATGTCTTTAATGCTGTAATGGAGACCTCACGCTGATACACCATTAAATGGCACACCTCTTAGGTGACATTCCTGGGCTAACTGTCAGTGTTCCTCTGCTGTAACAGTGCTCCCCTAAAATGAAGGTGGTGACAGCTGAACACTTTTGCAAACTTAGATACATGTTGGATGTTCCTGGAAAGCCAGAGAAACGAGTTCAGTTACTCTAAATAGAATTTCTGTATACACACCGTATATTTAGACATCTTAGTGGGAGGGGTAACTGTTCTACTGTTTTCTTTTACACAATCTTATGTTGGATTTGAATGGTGTGCAGTATAAACCAGGCTGAAAGCACTGAGGACTGTTAAAATGCTCTTCTGCGTGTGCATCTCAATCACATAATGGACAAAATAACTAAACCATAGAAGTTGATGTCAGTATGGTCATCCTGGATGCTTCCTTTCTGCATGTGTGGAATAGATTATATTGGCTTCGTCTTCAAAACACAGGAGAGATACAGTGCTTAACTACAGTATTGCCTTTTGGTGCTATTCTCTTCCAAAGCATGCCTACTGCTATTCTATGTTATTGCCACTACTCTGCTCCTGGACTTGATTACAGAAGCCTAAATGAGTGACTTCTGAAAAGTCTGGTGGGGTTCATGACTCATACATGAAAGTTCCAGTGGCCTGTTAAAAGAAATTAAGTCTGTAACTAAGATTTGAGAGGATGTGGGAGACTGTGTGTATAGTGTATATATGTACAATGTATTTCTGAAGACAGCTGACCTGTGTCTTGACTGTTGAGAACTGGAGATGCTGATGCAATGTGATGTTGTTCCTGACACTTGTTATTTTTATGGGGAAATTCCATTTGGTCATAATTAGAGGCTGAAGGGTTAGGGTTTTGTTTTTTTTTTTTTTGCTTATCTGTTACCCACTGAATAGTGTTTGTAGTCTACAAGTGAAAAAGACAGTGTTTAAGGACAGAGTCAGGACTAGTCTTCCTTCTGTTCTCATCACCTCCACAAGATTTGCAGTCTGAGAGTCTGATCCTTCAGCTGACAAAACTCTAAAGCTTTTTGTTCATGTGTGTTTTTTGTCTTGGAGCTAATAATCTGATCTCTTAAGAGAGTACCTGAAGAGATATCAGAGTTAGGAAAAACGAAAAGTGATTCAGGCTAACATGATAGGTTTCTTGGTGTCTTGTTGACTGAGCTGTTGAGCTCTGATATCATAGTCTAATAAAGCTAACAACAGCTAAAATAAGTTAAAATGCAGTTTTCCATGGGAAGCAGTAGCCAAGGCTTGTAGTGGCAGGTGTGACAGTGGCATTCTTGTTATGGCCCAGAAATTAAGTACTGCGAATCTTGTTGCCTGAAGACTATATATACTGAATGTAAACAAAGCTTTTGTGAGAGGTGAAAATTTGTAATTACAGCAAAGCTTAAAATAAAATCACTTTTTTTTTTTTTTTTTTTGTGAAGATAACACTATAAAAGAAACTTATTTGTCCTTGTCACAGTCCCATGTTCTGGTTAAATCCAAGGTCTTGATGCTGATCTTAAGATTCCTTTCGTGTGGTGATGTGCAGCCTTCAACTCTCCATAGTGTGGGAGGAGTTAAGGCCATCTGTGCTGTATGCAAGCCCTGTGTCGCTTCTGTGATAATGTCTCTGTTAGATATTTAGAGAGTTTCTTGTTTCAGAATGTAAGTAGCTTTTACTGGTGTTTTTTTTAACATGTAACATATGTAACATGCTTTGGAATGTATTAACTGTTGTTAGACCTCTCCTGAATGTGAGAGAATTGTTAAGGACAGTTTGAGTCTGTGGGTGTTGTTTGAATCAGCACTGACTATTAACAAATAAAGTTGCATACTGGAAGTGGAGGGGGTAGTTCCTGACAATAAGAACGTGAATATGCTGCCTTCTCAAGAGAGACAGCAGCTCTAAAAATACACTGTTGGCCTTGAGACTTTACATTCCCTTTCAATTAATGGACTCAAGTCAGTTTATGGCTTAGTTACTGACTTTGATAGACCAGCTCCCCTAGAATGAGGCAAATGGCACCTCATGCTTTATTGAATGGTAGGTATGCATTGGACGGAAAGCCATCAAGAGTATGGTAACAGTTTGTGGTACTGCAAACTGTATTTGAGGAAGGTGGCATAAGCAGCTACTAAAATTAACTCTGACAGACAGAAGTTAGTTGACATTTCAGATCATGTAAGTGTATCTGTATCTGATTCCAATTTTTTAATGTATTTGTATAGCTGATCTCTTTGTTAAAGGAGAATACTCAGTAATACAGATAGCATTACTTAAGGTAGCATGGACAAGTCTGATCTAGAAGCATGGATCCAGGTGTAGTCTATAGTGCTGGGGCCTACTTGATCTCTTAGACTGAGGATCTCTGTGGGGAATGACTATGAACGAACCAGGTTATTGGTGGAGTTTGGCTTTGATTTGAGCTATAAAGATTAGTTCTCATCTGTGCTTCCTCAGGAGTGACTTGGGAGGGGTAAATGTAATGGAGAAGACTTTTCTAGGTCAAATAACATCTCAGAAGTTTTCTAATTCAGTTTATTAACTTTCTGAAGGATTTCTTTCTCACTTTACTTTGAAGTGCTTCTATTGTGAGCTCCATGAATGCTTAACTACTGGTCTAACTAAATTGGCTTGAATATAGTTCAGGTGTGAGTACTGCAAGACTTTAGTAAGTTTGGCTTCACTGAAATAAGCACTCTTGACCCTTGTTGACAGCGAGTTGCTACAGCCTTAATTCATTGGGGTGTTGTGCTTCTTTTCCAAATAGTGATTAATCCTAGCTGGGGCAACTGTCTTCATAGTGGTGTGGCACTATCCTTGTCTCTGGCAGAGTTTGTTGACAATGTTTTAAAAAAAAAAAGACAAAAATGGAACAAAAGAGTCCTTTAAGTTTGAGACAGCCTGTGCAAGGGCCGTTATCACTTCTGTCACTTCTGATGATGGAAGAAGAAAGATAGAAAATCTGAGAGATGTTGGCTTATCACAGTATCACCAAGGTTGGAAGAGACCTCATAGATCAAGTCCAACCCATTACCACAGAACTCAAGGCTAGACCATGGCACCAAGTGCCACGTCCAGTCCTGCCTTGAACAGCTCCAGGGACAGCTGTAGAGTATCTAAGTCTTGTGGGTACTGGTACTTAGAATGTGCATGCAGTGCTTGGAGAACATGCTTGTACTTAGAGAGTTTTGGAAGAAGGCTAAGGCAGGCTGTCGGGGGAAGCTCGAAGTGACTTTGCTGTGCTTCCTCTGCTCACGTCAGTCCTTGTGGTGAGTGTTTTTCTAAGGAACTAAAACTCGCTTTGATAGCAGTTTATAAGAAACATTTACAGAAGGATCTGTTCCGCTGTTACCTAGTTTCCTAACCTTCAAAAAGGCCAATAATCACTCCACCATCACTCTCGAGCAAAAATTCTTAACCTGATGGTTTTTGTGTAAATGGTCATGGACAGAAGATTAAAAAAAGGTAATCATTCCTTGGCTAGTCCTTGCATGGGTATTATGGACACATCTGGATTATGTGAATGAGAAATGCTGTTAGAAGCAATACTGCCATGTGGTCATGGCTGTACTGTTGCTGCTTGTTTTCCTTGCAGTTGTGGCCACTAAATATCTAACAAATTGCTTCACGTTTCTTAAATAGGTTGGCAATATCTCTTAACAAAAAACCCTAAATTCCTCTGAAACCAGTTATGACTGTATGACTTGCACAGATTGAAAACATAACTTGTAACCCTTAGCATTTTCCACTCACTGAGACTGTATGACTAAAAATTGTGCTCTCCCCACACAAATTCATTTAGCTGGACTCAGAAGCTGGTGACCAAGGATGCCTTATGTTTTACTTTTTTTCAGTCCAATGCCCACCTCCTTTTGTTCTGCTACTCTATATTGCATAAAACAAATACAAACAGTAGGGATTTTATCAGGCATGTTAAAGGGAGTCTGCTGGCTGTGAGTTTGGCTCTTGCTGTGAGTGGTTTGCTGTTTGGGCAGTATTTCTAACTTCCACAAGAGAGCTGTTTTGTCTTCAAGCTTGGGCAAAAGTTCGTTCTCCCATTCAGTTGGTCAGCAAAGGTCTTGCAATACCAGGGCAACAAACAACTAATGCTCCTGTGGTTGAAATATTGAGTCATGTTTAGAGCTCTTGATTGGACTGCAAAGAGGAATTCAAACTTGAAGATTTGGGCAGAAGTTGTAGACTGTCAGCTGTACTTAGATTGTAGATCAAATTTTGGAAGTAGCAATGTCCTCTTCTGTGAGTTGAAATCTTCCTCTGTGAGGCAGGCAAGTTTTACTGGGCTGGTAATCAGTCCTTAGTAAACATTGAAATGCACATAAGTGTGCATACACTTAAGTCAAAATCATTCCTCTGTTCTGAGTAGGAGAGTTTGTAGCCACAATCTGCTACTGGATTAGATTAAAAACTAGCCTTTTATTTTTTGCTAGCCTTGTCCATTTTGTGTGTTAAACTGCAGTATGCCTGGGTGACAGCTTTCCTCTGACTCCTGTTCCCTAGAGATCTCAGCAACTTGGCTTAGGGACAGTCCTCAACTTGAGCTTTACATTCCAAGATTATTAACTAAGAATATCAGCTTTCTCAGGAGCAAGGTGTCAAACTTCAACAGATAAACGTTCTAATTCAAGTACTTTGATCTCATGAACTCTGAAGTGTGTGTTCTCTCCTTTTTCTGTACACTGAGATGGCTGTACTAGTTCTACATCGGCTGTTGTGTCGTTGCACCTACCAAAGACAGCATGCCGGTTCTTGTGAACTGAAGTTACAACTGTGAGAAGTTGCTGAGTTTCTGTATTTTTCACACTTCTACAGGAACTGAGGTAATAAGACAAGTTAGTCCTAAGGTACTATTGTAAAGATGCACTGTATTTCAGAAAAGCAGTGAGCTAGGACTTGGGAGATTCTGTGACGGGTGTAGCCTGGAGTAGGACGTTGTTAGTTCTCTATTTGTTTCAACTCCTATTCTTAATTTGACTTCTAGTTAGTTTAAACTTGCTGCAGGCACAAACTATATTGTGTATTTATGCAGTACTCAGCTAAATGCAGCCTTCTTGGCTCTCCAGTTTTGAGTTAGGTTTTCTGTTCTGCAGTAGCATGATCATGATACATGAAGGTTGCATGTAAGACTGCTGTTATGAAGACATTCAGTTGCTGTGGTGGTGGGTGCAAGGCAGAGAAATAACTGACCTTCGCACACGCATTCTGGGAACTGCCAGTATTGGTCTTTGATTTAGTCCTTTGTCTGAAAATAGCACTCTGCTGCAAGTGGAATAAATATAACAATTGTCTTGCTCATTTCCAGAAGAACTAGACAAACCTTTCTGCCCCATAGTTGAAATGAGTGTGTGCAAAGATCAATTTTAAAAGCGTTCCCAGGTTGGTTGCTGCCATTTCGTGTTGCTAGCTGCACACTGTTGGTCAACCTGATTGATATTACTGGCTCTGATTCGAGGATGCATTTCAACTGATAACACTGAATTATGTCTGGAAGTTTAAGGGAGGACTAGGCTTTAAGAGATTCTGCCCCCTCCCCCACCCCTGAGACTCCACATGCATATAGAATGAAATAGTGACCTGAAACAGATGGAAGACAATAGGTTGCCTTTCTGACTCCTTTGTTGCCTGGAATATGGGAAAGGGCAGAATAGGTTGGTGTGTCTTGTCCTTCTGTTACTTAATAAGGTAGAGGGGTGTGAATTCATTGTGCAGACAAATGAAAAAACTGAACCAAGGAAGGAGACGAGCAGTGTCCTAAAACACAAACAGAGATGACCTGTGAAAAATTGACAGTATGGAATAGTTGTTTGGTTCTCATATAGCAATATTTATTTGACCTCTGACATGTTAATTGAGAACAATTCTTGGGATGTCTGAATTACAGAATGCATCCACCGTGTCTTTTATATGGCTTAAAAAAGGATAATGTGAGAGTGCGTGTGGCTTTTCTTAATGAAAGACAAGGCATAATGTTAATCACAGCAACAGTCTAGGAGATTACCAGTGCTAAAGCCACAGAGTATTTTAGTCCTCTACTGCAGATATATATGTTTGGATATTAGGTTTTAGACATAAGTCACTGTTCAGACAGTCTAACCAGACAGCCACATTCAGTCTTGCTGCCTAGATTTCGGGAAAATGTCCCATTTTTGTCTGCCAAGATTTTGTGGAGGGAACTAAGTTTAGTAGAGCCTGTCAATTTTGACTAAGTTAGAAAATAGTCTTCATGTCAGTTGTGGCTGAAAATAGCTTTTAGATTTATTTGTGCTAAATAATAAATGAAAATTGCTTTAGTGCTTGTGTTTCTGTAATGAATTGCATGTCATTTAGTCCTTTTAATTAAAAAGTCTTTAAGGAGACAAGAAGATGACTTCCACAAATTTGTGAAGTGTGACTGCAAAACTAACTCCCTTACTGCATTACAGGTCCCAAAGCAAGTAGTTTATCCTTTTTAGTGGCAGGTGGCAAATTAAATTGGTTTAGGTTCTTTTTTTTTTTTTTTTCCCATGTTCTGTCTCTCAGAAGTGTTGTTTAATCTAGTGTGGCTTTTACTGGGAATATTGTCACATGCTGTATTGTGCCACACTGTATTCGGTCCATGGTCTTTCTTTTTACACACTTCTGCCTCTGGATCAAGGTTTGGTGTCTGGGCTTGTATGGGTCATTTCCAGAGACGTCTGTGATCCTGTGGTGCAGTGTGAGCAAAAATGTCTCTGTGCCTCTCTAACTTGGTTGCTCTAGTCTTTCCACTCAAAAGAGTTTTAATCAGCTTGTGTTAGAAAAGTCTCTGAGGATTTCTCTCCTTTTTAATGCTGTGAAGTGTTTTTTTTTGGTTTTGTTTGGTTTTTTGATGACTTACTAGACCTGAAAGCAATTCTTCCATGCTTGGACTTCTTTTTCATATGGGATGGATATTAGAGGTGTCTTTTGCAGTGGTGCTTTTCTGTCATTTTGAAGGATTGATTATTAATTAATTGCAGAAATGCATAGGGGACCTTGGATACATCATGGTATCCAAATGCAGTTGTATTCTGAAAACAAAATGGGGTTTGCATTGTTAGGATCTGCTCAACTACAGTACTTGTGGCAAATGTGAATACTTTTCAGGTAAGAAATAGGTATGGGGATTGTAGAGTCGTCTGCCCTTGTTAAAAATTATGGGATTTACTCTTTCAAGTGGGTCTCTGGACCTGACAGAGCAAAAGACCTTTGGACAGGAGGAAGTTTCAATGTACTAGTTTATTTGCTGCAGAGAAACCACAGGAAAGGGAAAGGGAGGGTATATTTCTTACTTACTATGATGTATGGACTTTGTCAGTACAAATGAAGGTATCTGCTTCTGAATGAGCAGAAATTCAAATGCTTTCACTCACTCCTGTATGCATACATTTCCCATCTGTGGTTTTTTGAAAGGAAAAATTTAGAAAGCAAACTCTAAAGAGCCAGTAAAGTGGAAGACAAATATGCACACATACTGACTTTAAGCAAAATTATGTTGTGGGTTTTTTTGTTGTTGTTGTTATTTATACCTGGTTTTAGATGGGCTGTTTGAATATAACCTGTGTGGGCTGGTACCTGTTCTGCTTTTCACTGTGATTAAGAGGTGGAGCTGAAGGGGAGTTAAGTGTTTAAATTCTACTGGATCTTCATATGGCCAGTAGAAGTGCATAAATAAAAATCTGCTCAGCAGACTGAAATGGCCCCTGTGGAGCTGTCACTGTCTGTTCTCTTTCATAATTAGCATTATTAAAAGTCTCTAGATGTTTATTTAATTTGGTTTTTAGACTTAGAATGACATCGTTAGTGCTTGCTGGATGATCAGAATAACAGTGATGGACATCTGCTCCGTTAGGGAGTAGTGGGAAAGACTTCTGGTCTCTGCACAAGGGGAGAAAATACAGTATGATTTCCACCTAAGTATCTTCCTATCCTGTGAAAATTATGTACTAGATTCTTAGTGTTTTTGAACTACAACAGTTGGTGTTCTTCCCCTAGGAAAAAGTCACCTTTTTTTACCTAATGGTAAAGAACTGATTTCAGAAATATGTGATATTTGCTGTAAGCTTGAGAAGCGAAATAATAAATTCCCTGTGTCATGTTAAAGGGTGAAGGTGGGTTTTGTTTGGAGTCCTCGTTTGTTTTGTTCTATTTGCTTTATAAAAATGGTGTCCTATCTGTAATATATCCACTGGAAAGTTATTTGTAAGGGAGTGCAGTGTCCAATTTGTATCACAGAAAGACTTATTTGGCACGCCGTATGTGTTAGAAGAAAAGGAGAGGGTAGTACTGATGTTAATGCCTGGTTTGTTTTGAAGCAGCTATATTACAGTAAAGCAAAATGGCTGTGGTCCCACCGGAGGCATAAGCATTTGCTGCTAAAAAACTGAAAGGAGGTGAATTTCTTTTCAAGCTTTGAAATTAAATGTAGAAATACTGCATGCGTAAGAAGGTTCATTTGTCAGGATGCAGGCTTCAAAGGAAAACAGTCAGTCCTGAAAAACAGTTACCTTAAAAGCAAGGCCTCCTTCACTTTGTTGTGGTGGTGGTGTTTTTTCTGTCTTAAAAAGAAGCAACACAAAACAAAACAACAAACAAAGCAAATGCCTTCTAATTTGACTAGTTACAAGGAGTCTATTTATTTACTTCAAAGCAGAGTTACATTTTAACTATAAGGAATTCAGTTAATGTAAATGTCTTCAATTTTAATCTTTCAAAAAGGAGAAAGAAGCCACAAAGAGCCTAATGAACAAAACCACCCCCACTAAATAAACCACCCTGTGTTCTGTGTTTTCTTGAATGTGAAATAACTTTGTGTTAGTATTTGTCTGTGTTTTCAAGGTTTGTGGCACAAGCTTATCTGAACAGCACATGGATGTATCTTTACAATTTTACATGCAGAAGGAATGAATCTGTAGCAGAGGACCACAAAAGCTGCCATTATTAGAAGCCTTGCTTACACTTCAGTGCTCTGGCACTTAATCTATCTCCCAGCTTCCAGTCATGCAGAAGAAACTAAACCAGAGTGCTCTGTTTCAGTTCTTAAACTTGGGTGACCTGTCCCACATTTCTTCCAGTATGCATTACCTTTGTAGACTGAGCCAAAACCTTGATGATTTTCAATCATCCGTTTTCATTTAGCCCTTTTTCTTTATAAGTTGCTGGGTCCAAATTCTATGAAATTGTGGGATTCAAACTTCAAATAATTAGTTATTGCTGGAAGACTTGTCTTTGCAACAAATGCAGCCATGGTTTGGAGATCTGTATCTTAAAGCATCTCGGTTAACTTGCAGTTGCATTTTCTTTGTGTGACATAGGATCTAATTTTAAGTGGCACTGACTTTATGCACCTTGAGATGCTGAGCATCATGCACGATGGGGTATTTTAAGTGTTTCGCTTTGATGCTCTTGGATATTGTGAAACCAAAGCCATCTGCCAGATGGTTTGTTTTGGCTCTTCTCCGTGACAGCGTATTGCAGCCTTTACCAGTGTCAAGGTATTTATCACTCTTTATCAAATGGTTGCCATAAACACAGAAAGGCTCATCCTGGTGTGCTTAAGCTTAGCAGGACACCTAGTTTTGGAGGCTTTAAACACCCTATCCAGCTTGCTAGTAAGAGAGATGCACTCAGATCAGAGAGAGCTCTGTTGATGTGACAGTGTAAAAAGCAGTTGCTACAACCACCTGAACTGCTCTGCTCTTCAAGCATGCAGACTTTTCAGTCAGGCCTGCATTTCATCAGCATTTTATAAAGGATAGATCATTTGAGGCTTCCTTGAAGTTTGCTTATAAACAAGTGGAAAAACTTATGTGACCAATCACTTAATATCTTGAGGCTAAAGGGAAAAATCTAAAGTACACTTAAAATTCCCAAACCACTTTGATTTTACTGATACTTTTGCAAGTCTTTTCCATAAGGATGCGTTAATCTTAATTCCTCAGTACTTATAAGTCAAGAAAGTTAATAGTGGAGAGTAGTAAGGTTTTTTTTGTTTAGTGGGTTGTTTTTTTTTTGTTTAGTTGGCTGAACACTGCAGAGTGGTGCTTAAAACACATACAAGTTTGTTCTGCTGCCTGTAACAGGTAGCATACAATTCCCAACTTAAACTTAGGTATACCTTGGAATCTTGGTGCTTCCAACAACCATATTTAACATGCACAAGAGATGACAAGCAGATGTATTCAGCACATTCATTTTAAATAAACTTTTTATATGGTAGTTTTAAATTTACCTTTTCTTCACCATGAGGCCGGAAGGTATAGCTTACTTAATTATGTGTGATATTATTGCATAGGTGAATCTGAATTCATCTATGCAATGGGTGAATCTGAATTCATCTATGCAATAGGTGAATTCTTAAGTAGCTATCTGACCAACGTGCCAAAAAAAGTTATCGGGTTAGCCCTAGATTTAAATCATCATTTTATATATATATACATTTTGTTTTGCTTATACTGCTGCACTTTGTGGTTTTTAGTTCACGTAACTGATACAGAGGTGCAGGTGAAATATCCATTTGTATAAGCAGAAAAAAAGTCTGGGAAATAATCCTTGTGTTTTTCATTACAAAACAAAGCCATATTACAAAAAAAACCCCAAACTCCTACAAAACAGAAAAACAACAACAAACGAAGCAAAAAAAAAAATCCAACCCCTGTATCAAAAATTTACATCAAAGACTTTTTTAATTGTAGATTTCAGTGTGATTTGTCTCTTTATTTTCTCTTTGAGAGTAAACCTTACAGTTGCTTCCCTGTTTGTCTTCTGTGTCTGCTGGTGCTAACGATGGGAAGCAGTTGACTACCACAATGTACTTTTGGTAGGATACACACAACCATTATTCTTTCTTTGGGATAATAAAGAACATTTCCTGCTTAATATGGTAGCAATCAATTGTGAAAGAGGCAAGTACACAAGCCTGGAGATACCTCAAACTCCTTTCTCACCATGGAGATTTATTGTCTTGTCGAGTTAGTCCAGGAGTTATAATGAAGTGTACTTAAAGGAGAAAAAGCTACAGGAACAAGAAAATACTGATAAACATTTCATACAGGTCAGTTCATATGCAAGACATTTACAAGGTGCTTACTGCAACAATGATTTAATATTTCCACCATGAGTATGATTTTACAGTAACAAAAAAAATAGGTGAGAAGAAATAGTAGGATTTTAAAACTACTTCTTTTGCTGTGATAATTTTGTTTAACTGTTTTGTTATTCCACTTTGAACTAGGACTGTGATTTTATTTATTTATTTTTAAATCCTACCTCCCCAGGCAAAATGTTTAATTTGGCCTGAAATGTTTGGGGCACTTGTAAGACAAGCAGGAGAAAAGATCTAGTTTCACAAAACAAGAAAAATAGTGGTATCAAAGCGTATCTGTGTATCTTACATTAAATAGGTTAAGAATGTGGAATAAATTAATGGTTGTCAGGAAAGTGCTGTGCATGCCTTGACCTCTTCACAGTCTAGATACTAGCCAGTTTAAAAAGAAAAATTACTTGTGTAAAGGGAAAACAATTGAGGTATGAACTCATTTAGTGGATTCATGGCAATTACTGGACCCAAAACTGACATTTCTGGTTCGTTGCTAGATTTGTTGATACTGACCACAACATGGAGTTAGGTGAAGCATGAATGCATGCAAATCGAGACATACAGCTTCCCAAATTTCTGAAACTTGCAGCACAAGTCTTCAGTTAGATGCGGGTGGAGTTCTGGGAACTGGTTCTCTCCATCTATCAGATACGCTGCAGCTGGTGGGCATAAAGTGTTTCCAAGCTCATACGGTGTGGGGCATATAACACAAAGCAACAGAGAGTCCACAGATAGGGGTTTGTGGCATTTTAAGCACTCCCAGTTTGTTTAATCATCATCCATGCCGTGTGACACAGACCTTTTTGAGCTCCCAGTCTTTGGCACACGCTGCTTCTGTGTCAAAGAGAAATTATGAATGGAGTGAACTGATTTCCTGGCACTTGGGAAGCCATCGAAGTTTGTGCTTAGCAGAACAACAAGGCTGACTAATGTAACACAGGACTAAATACGCATCAGGCTGAAATAGCGTAGGCCTTTTGTTATTAGGATATCATCTAAGCAATTATTAAACAGAAGAAAACCCACAAAGCATTTTGAAAAATTACTGTCCTTCTAAGGAACTAGCTAGGAGAGGATAGAGTTTAATTGCTGCCTCTCACCTTTTATAATGATAAGTCATTAATTTTTCTTTGATATTCTGAGCAAGTCTATTCCAGTTCCCACGACATATGCTATATGCCCTCGAGGGGTAAAGCAGTTAAGAATTACAAGGAGTATTATGCTTCAGAGAAATAAGCAACCTGCTGAAGTAATAACCTGTGTGTTCCTAAGTCTGTATGAATCAGGACTTTAAAGTGATGACTGATATACGAGGATTATGTCATCTTTCAGATTAGTAGGACAGCTGCACTTGAGAGAGGAGCTATACATTTGTTTTGTAACACTGACCTTCATGCAAGAAGACTCAGACTTAAGTAACTGCTTAAACTGTTGACATAGTCCTTGAGAAGATATGGCTATTCTGTTGAGACAGAACAAGGTACAGGTTTAGCTGAACATGCTTTGCTATGCTGTAGCTCTTAAAGTGCAGTCTCGTTTCCTGGCTGTGAACTGCTTGAGATTTCTGAGACTTCTTCCATTGCAGAAACAGTCCACTTAAACCAGTCTTGCTCTCTAAACGTTGAATATTTGCTCTCTATAATAATTTCTATTGCATTTTCTCAATTGGATAAGTAAGCCTGGAGAAATGCTTCCTATGATGTTTTAATATACTTAGTACAGGAACACCTCTTGCCATTGAACTGGTGTTTTGCTCCAAGCCACTGGATTTCATACAGATTGATTTGAGAAGAGCTTGAGAATGCAGTAATTCGCTTGAGAGGACTACAGTGGGTCAGTGTTTCGTGCCTGTTTGGACCCAGGAATTCAAATGCTGTTTTTGCATTAACTGCTGGACTGTCCTCTTCTTCATATAGTAGTGTACAGGTGAAGAACAGCACATTTGAGGCAAATGCATTGAAAACACACCAACAAGTATATATTTTAATTACAAGTTTACCTAATGGGGGGAAAAAAAGTTATCATTAATTGAAGAATCTCTCTTAGGAGTTCAGAATTTAAAGTTCATGTTTGGCTGCACAATCTCAAATAAAGAAAGAAATCTCAGGCTCTGTCCAAAGAGAAAAGAAAGACCATGCACATCTAGCTCTATAGAACTGAGATATTTCTAATCCACAAGGAGTGGTGTGTAACAGAGCAGTGGAAAACACTTTCTGTGTGTTCATAAAGAGGTACTCATTAAAAATGCATTTTTAGTTTACCACCTGTTATTTGTTTAATACAAGGGGTGCTTTACTGCAGCGTTGTGTTACTTTTGTCATCCTTCTTTTTCCAAAGTGCATTATTCATCACTTTGAACCATATGGGCAGGAGTACATTCTGGACATCTGATTTCTGTAGTGGCTGTTCCCTGAGGAAAGACTGCCATGTCCATGTTTATGACCAGACAGCAAGGCCGTTTGTGTCATCTTTTCAAGATTTCTTACCTTCTGCATACCACAGATGCAATTAGGAGATTCACAGCTGTGATGCTACAAGCTAAGAGGGCTGCACTTAATTAGGCAGCAAAGGCCTCTGCTCAAATTCATAAATAAACCAAACTATTTTGGGAACTGTGGACAGCTTTCTGCAGACCTTCCACAGTGTCTGTTGTGTGTTTTTTGGTGTTGGTTTTTTTTATTTATTTATTTATTTTTTTTTGTTTATTTTCCCTGTGGCTTGCACCTGCTGGTAAGCACGTGTTGAGGTTGGTGTGGTGCGAGGTGTGTGCTGACCTGGATCCTACCTGGTGTGGTAGCCTTTGCTCTTTCCTGGCTGGATCACATACCCAAGGGCCTCTCCTGTCAGAATTTCACAGAAACTTATAAACGCTACATTTGATTCTTCTGCCGTCCTTCATAACAATCAGGATGAAAACTGCCCATTGAGTTGTTTCTGTTCCCTTCCCTTGATTGTCCCGGATGTCCTACGATGTACAACTGTAGCTGGGAAAAAACAACCTGATTAAATGCGCTGCAGCACTCCATTTTGGCACTCTGGCTTTTTCTGACCTTGCATATCTCCTCTGCCTTGGAGCTAGGGTACTTGCATTGTGCTGTTTCCCATTTCTGTCACGATAGTAGCATGGTAACACTTGCATGGGTTGTATGCACCAAGTGGAGTATATATATAGCATAGTGTAATGCATTTTCTTGTTAATGGGGGGCAAGGGAATGGATAAATGGCAAACTGTCCCGTCCTTTCAGTGTGACATGAAATCTTTTATGTAACATGACCACTGGGCAGGTTTCGTTCTCATTCTTCTGTCCTGTGCACGTATCAAAAAACCTGCCATGCAGCCTGGTGTAATCAGCAGTCTTCTCACAGGAGTCCTGAGTTTGAAACAGCAGGAGTTTTGCAGCTTGGAGCTGAATGGTGTTGGCAAAAGCTGTTTGAAGAAGTTTGCATTGTGCTGAGCCAGTTTCAAAGGAGCTGTTGCCTCTACCTCGTGAGAATGGCTTTTAGTCAAAATTCACAAGGAATCATGTGTCTACTAATCTGAAATGCAGCAGATGCTCTTTTTATTTTCAGTTTCATTTGTGTATTGTCACTTAGAAAGTGACATCAGTGATTACAGATTAGCTTGGGGGAAATTCTGTGGTTTGCTATTCTGGGTTAATGTTCATGGTAAATTTTGAGATCTATTAGGTCTTCTGCATATTTACTGTTTGCTTAGCTTTGAGATTCACAGGTTGCATTGCCTGGGAACAGACCCTCAAAGGTGAGCTGGTCCAACCTCCCTGCAGTGAGGAGGGACACCTCCAACTAGATCAGGCTGCCTCGGCCACAGATCATGAGCGTCTCCAGGGATGGGGCCTCAACCATGTCCCTGGACAACCTGTTCCAGTATTTTACTATTCTGATTGTAAAGAACTTCTTTGTTATGTCTGTCCTAAATCTATTCTGCTCCAGTTTAAAACCATTGCCCCTTGTCTTATTGATACAAGCCCTTCTAAACGGTCTTTCTCCAACCTTTTTGTGGGTCCCTTTCAGATACTGAAATGATTCTATGAGCTCTAAGGTCTCCCTAGAGCCTTCTCTTTGCCAGGATGAACCGCCCAAATTCTGTCAGCATGTCTTTATAGGAGAGGTGCTTCAGCCCTGTGGTCATTTTTGTGGCCTTCCTCTAGACCTGCTCCAGCAGGTCTGTGTGTCATGTATTGGGGGTCCCATGGCTGGACACAGTACTCCAGGTGAGGTCTGACCAGAGCAGAGTGGCAGAATCACCTTTCTGGATTTGTTGGCCATGCTTGTTTTGATGCAGCCCAGGATGCAGTTTGCCTTCTGGACTGTAAGTGTGCATTCCTGGCCCATGTCTGGCTTCTCGTCCATCAGTACTCCCGAGTTCTTTCCTGCAGGGCCGTTCTCAACTTCATCATCCCCCAGCCACATTGATATAGAAGGCTGCACCAACCCAAATGCAGGACCTTGCACTTTGCCTTGTTGAACCTCATGAGATTTTCCTCATCCTACCTCTCCATCCTGTCTAGGTCCCTCTGGATAGCCTCTCATCCTTCAGTCTTATCAAACTTACTCAAACTTAAAGGTTTTATTATAGCACCCTCTATTTACAATAGACTGTAATGTTATGGAGGTACAAATGCAGGCTTATGCTGAGATTCAGAGAAATAGTTAACTCAGGTAGTGGAGGTGCCAGAGTGGCTAGATTTGGATTCAGCTGCTGTATTATGACTGCTGGGTTTTCTCTGCTTATTTCCTCCAGATAACATGCTTCTGTTTCTCCCCCTTTAAAATAAGCAAGACATGCATGTTTTCTGAGCCTTGAGAAGTAATGCATTAGCTCAGATGTTCGGCTTCAAACTGCAAACTCTTACTGTAGGTTTGAAGAGCACAAATTGTTTTATGGCAGCATTTCTTCTGTTGAGTGACTGCACTAATTCCCATAGAGCTCCAGTTTCTGGTTGCCCATTCATCGCTCAACCAATTCATGATACTCTCAGCAAAAAACAGGTTTGTCAGAGTAACTCGATGCCTCTGCTAAAGTATGTTTAAGTATGCAGAACTATTTTAATGTTATGTGAAAAACTATGTGTGAATGAGAACAGAACAATCCTTATTCCAGCACTTAACCATGGTCGACATTTTGGAGTTTGCAGTGGACCCGGTGTTCTTTCCCTGTTGTACCACTGGATCTTATTGCCAAGCTTTTGTGCTTCACTGGGGTGAAGACTATAAACACTCTCGTTCTGTGCCCTTTAAACTTTTGTCTGAGGCTCCTTCTAGGAGTAAAGACTTCATCCAAACAACCAAGGAGGGCTCAGCATGCTTTGAGCATTGGTAGACTTAAATCTGCTGCTCATTAGCTGCAACAACAGTATAAACTTGTGTAACTTGTACCTTTTAAAATTCTAATGATCTTTATTTTTACAGAGAGTGCAGCCCAAATGTGCGAGACAGGAGGAGGTATTGCTGCTCTCTGCAGCCTGAGGCTCGAATCACTCTTGCCTGGAGCACTCTTTTATCCTCCCCTCCTCTACTTTCAGCTAGCTGAAAGGCCAGCCAATCCATGGCTGCACTGCTGTTTTGTGGTCTGGTGGGTAGGGAATGCAAGTCACTTGAGAAGTCATATTGAGTTTCCTGTGATTATGTTGCTTAAATAGTAAACCCGAGCTCTGCTGGTGTAGGTAAGGAATAGGATCCACGTGTGAGGCAGCTTGGAAACTGCCTAGAAACATACATGCACCTTCATTACAGCATTAAAGGACACTAAAGTCTAAGAAGTATGTTGAAAAATTACATTAGTAATGCAAAAGTCTTTTGGTAGTGCCTACAATTCTGCTTTTTCTACCTGTAGCCAGAGGAGCTCCTTGTCTCTGGGAGCTCTTGCTGTTTTTGAAATTTTTGTGACCACTTCTAAGATTGTCCTTGGTAAATACAAGGTCTTGAAAGTAGCTTTTTCTTTCAGTTGTAGGCAAGGCTTTTGTATGAGCACATGATAGGTGACGTGTGTCTTCAGGAAGACACTGAACATTGCAGCTAAAAATGAAATCTTGTTTTGTTGACATAGCAAATCCACTAGTGAGAAGCCTTGAAACTGACGTAGCAGGAGTATTAGAAGTTAATCTTTCCTGAATGTTAGTAACAACATAGTGACATAGTTTTTTACCTCTGTTTCTGTGACAGATGGCATAAACAAAGGATCTTGTAGGATGAAGATGCACTCTTCATATTTCTTCTTAGGATATCATGGGTATTTCCAGGCTGTTGTATGCATTAAGCGTGCTGTTCCAGGGTGTTGTATGCATTAAGCGTGCTGTGACTACCAGCAAGTACTAATGAAGAAAAGTATAAAACAGGGAGAGAATGTAATCTTCAAAAGTGCACCTCAATTATTTAAGTAGGTTTTCTCCATCAGAAGCTTGCCACTGCTGCTTAACTGCCCAAGCTGTCTGCTAGGGCTGTCGTGAAAGAGAACTCCTACATTGAGATATGTGGTATGAGACTGGTGGGGGGAACAAGAATAGTAAAGCTCAGATGAGTTAATTAATGTTAACAGTTATGAATTATCTGCAAGATTCACAGTAGATTACATAGATTGTATTGAGCAGGGTTAATCAGTCTTCCCCATGATTAAAGGAGCACTGTTAAGAAGTGGCAAGACTGAAAATTCTTCTTGTGAGAGCGTTTGCATGTGCAAATATGCATGTGTGTGAATGCATAGCCTGGACTACCGTTGATAAGTAAATTTTGCCTATCAGCTACCACAGGGACATTGGCCGTTTCCTGTTCTGTGTATAGGTAAAATTGAGGAGCTGTTGCAAGTGATGTTTTCCTTGCCCTTTTTTTACCTCCATAACTCTTCTCGAATGTGAAGTATTTCCCCTGCTGTGCAGTTGCAGCAGTAAGACCTTTGTTATGCTGTGATGTTAACTCCTGCTTGAATAGCAGAGTTGTGGCTTGGTGGGTTTTCACTGTTAATTTTTAATGTTCTGTCTTGTAAAGGTTTGTGAAACAGAACATGAAGGTGACTAGGCTTTGTAAATGTGTGTGGAAGGTGAATCCCTCCTAAGGGAGGATTTAACGATTACAGATTTAAAACCTTGTGTCATGTTTTTTTCCCATACGTGTTCAAAATGTATGAGTTTTTGCTTTATTCTATTTTTAAAGGATCTGTTGGAGCAACTAGGTTGGGTTTTTTTTGTATGTCATTTCTCAGACTCAAAATAACTTGAATAACTGAATTTTCCTGACTCTGAAATACTAACATTATATTTTATCAAGTACAGAAAGTGTCACACTTTTTCTTTACCGATTTGTTCAGTGTTGTGAGTTGTAAGAAGCCAACTTGTTGCTATGTGGCATGGGGTAAAAGCTCCTGATGCTCTTGATGCTGAGCTATGGACTCAGCTTTTGAACGTGGAACAATCTTAACATGTAGCAAGTCTAATGGTATTTACAGAAGCGTTTTGCTTGTCTCGGGTTTGAGCAGGTATAATAATTCCAGAGTAATAGTGGGGATAAGTAGCAGAAATATATATACACACATGCATAACTCTGTGTACATGCATGTAGTTATATATTTGTATATCCATTTCTTCTAAAGTGTGGTATTTTTGGTACTACGTAAGAGAAAGTGGCAACCAGTGAACTTGAAGCTGGGGATGGCCCATAACAGGATCTGAGCCCCCATATCCTGGGGCTGAGAATTAACTGGGACTGCCCCAGGTACCTTCTTGGATCTGCTTGCTTTGTCTGGCTGCTGAGGGCTAAGCGTCGTGCAGCACCATCGTTTTTTGTCAAAGTAGCTCGGGGCTGGCAATTTACAAAAGAATGAGATGCCAGTGAAAGGTCTCCTTGGGCTGGGACTGGGAGTGAGGCTCTGTTAGCTCCTGGCAGCCTGACCTGACACTTGCCTCCATGGGTTATGCCTAACTGGGCTTTGTCAAGGTGCAAATGCTAGGTGGTAAGCTCTCCCAATAGCCCTCTGTCAACGACAAATGGCTGCAACCTTTCCCTGTGAGTAGCTGTCCTCTCCTCTAAGGTGGGGGAGCAGTCACTGCAGATGGAGAGGGCTGCTTGCCGTTGAAAACAAGCATAGAAAATCCAGACAGGGAATGGTGAGAGGCCCAAAGGCTATTTTGAGGGCATGGCCCCCATTTCCTCTCCTTGCTGTCTCCCATTTTCTTCATTGTTAGTTTTATTGCTGCTAGTTTCTGTGATCTTTCTTTCCGTTTTTTTTTAATGACAGAACTGATGATTGACACAGTAAATGCTGGGAATGTTTTCTCTCACAGGAGTGCTTGGGTTGCTTTGGGAAAGCCACATGAAATTTAGTATGCTTCACCTGTACAGTGCGAGATGCATTGACCTTCAAAATCCCTTGCATGTTACCTGCCTGGAGCAATCTGCTGAGTATAAAGAGAAACACCACTGTATGTATGTATGTACACACTGTTTATATATTTAGGAACCATCTAGTCTGACTTAAGTTTCTCTCCTTGCTTGTGAAAAACAATTTGTAGACTGTTGATACAGTGGCGGATCTGGTTAGAGACTGGCTGGGCATTTGTTGAACTCATTGATATTGAGTGGGCAGAGGACAGTGGGATGAGATTTTAACAAGACCGCATCTCAAAGCAGCGCTACAGGCTGGGGACAGAGTGGCTGGAGAGCAGACAGGAAGAAAGGGACTTGGAAGTACTGGTCAGTAGTAGGCTGAACATGAGCCAGCAGTGTGCCCAGGTGGCCAAGAGAGCCAGTGGCATCCTGACCTGTATCAGGAACAGTGTGGAGTGTGGACAGTAGGATGAGGGAGGTTATTCTTCCCCTGTACTCAGCACTGGTCAGGCCACACATTGAGTACTGTGTCCAGTTCTGGGCTCCTCAATTCAAGAGAGATGTTGAGGTGCTGGAATGTGTCCAGAGAAGGGCAACAAAGCTGGTGAAGGGCCTGGAACACAAACCCTATGAGGAGAGGCTGAGGGAGCTGAGGTTGTTTAGCCTGGAGGAGAGGAGGCTCAGGGGTGACCTCATTGCTGTCTACAACTACCTGAAGGGAGACTGTAGCCAAGTGGGGGTTGGTGTCTTCTCCCGGGCAACCAGCAACAGAACAAGAGGACACAGTCTCAAGTTGTGCCAGGGGAAGTATAGGCTGGATGTTAGGAGGAAGTTCTTTATGGAGGGAGTGATTTGCCATTGGAATGGGCTGCCCAGGGAGGTGGTAGAGTCACCATCCCTGGAGGTGTTCAAGAAAAGCCTAGATGAGGCACTTAGTGCTATGGTCTAGTTGATTGGATAGGGCAGGGTGATAAGTTTGACTGGATGATCTTGGATCTCTTCCAACCTGGCTGATTCTATGAGTATGTTCGATGCTACTGTTAATGCAATAATAAGTTGAGGTAATGATGTTAGTCATAAATTCTGCCTCAAAATAATTGGAAGGCTTTATAACATTAATATATGATTATACTCCTTAAAATGTTCCAAGAGTATTCGACAAGGATGTGCCTGAACTGTGGGAACTCCTTCTGCACATTACTAGTATTTGAATTTTTGGTGCCCTTGGTAACTGGTTGGCAGCGGGAATTTGCCTGCACTTGAGCTGTCAGTGATGAGAAGGTCAGGTTGTCGGGAAATGGATGAGAAAGCAGCTAATGTAGTCAATGAGTAGCATGTATGAGATCTCTTGGTTTTGTTTTAACCTACAGACATTATCAACAAAACCTTTTCTTCCTCATACTTTCTAACCAGCTCATTTATCCTACTGTATCTTACTGTCTGATTAGGCATCTTTGCAGGGTGGAATAGGTCACCCCTGTACCCCCTTTGTCATCCTTTTAGACTAGTTTAAAACTTCACTTTTCTGTAAATCCAGCATAGACTTCTACATGGTGGTCTGCAGGTGCTACAAGGACCTCTCTCTTGCCTGTGTTGAAGTTAGGTAATAAACTGATGATATTAGTGACTGCATGCTTTTTGAAACATTAATTCATTGTTCAGTACAAGGTTGCCCATAAGTTGTGAAAGCATAAGAAGGTTTAAGATTGTTGGAAACTCATGTTTAAAACTCTTTAAAAAAAGCTTTTGGAAATTAACCTGTTTAAACCTTTTTTTTCTTTCTCACATTTATATATGTGTTAGTGGTACAGAGAAGGACAAGTACTAACAGATCAATTCGTCGTTCGCTCTCCTGTACTCCTCAAGTACTGTCCAAACCCTGTTCTTCACTGGGAGAAAAAAAATCCTTGGATTTCCTGAGTTACTGACTGAAAGATTTTCATGCATTTTAAAGAGAGCAATGTTAACCAATGACCTGTATGGTTTATCCCATAAAATCCCAGTTGGTCATCACTACATGAATGTTCTCTGTGTATTTACTGTTCCATGGTTTCTAGATGTTGTTTGCTTTATTTCTTCAGTACCATCTGTTGAAGTTTCTCAAATGGTTTACCAATGTAACGTTAATTAAATTTTGTTAATTCCAGGAGTGTTATCCTGGAAAGACCAAATTAGATTTGTGCTCGTTTCTGAGCATTTAACTGCATTAGATTCGAGCAATTCTGAGGATGTTTGGGTGTAGTGAAGGTTAGGCATGGCACTTTTTCCTAAGTTTGTGAGCTGACCCTATGGCAATCAAGGAGGGTACTGAGACAGCAGGCTGTTAGTTGGCATTAATGAGATTAGCAGGGCAAAGCAACTTGTTTCTTCTGGTGGCTGAGCAGTAGATTGAAAATCACTAGCCGAGTTCCTGTTTGAAACAGGAAGTGAGAGTATCAGATTAGTAACAGCTAACTTAGATGTTCATGCTACTCTTAGTCACTAATGAAATTTGACTCTTGCATTCACAGTAAACTTGATTACATCTGTTAGGCCTTCTGTTTGCTACTAAAATATTGTTCATGACAAGGAGTTAACTAGAAATCCTGGAAGTACCCCATTCTTGTCCTCTTCCTGCTTTTATTATTTTTTTTCTAGTTTGTTGACTTTGATTTGACTTTCCAAATTTTGTCCTGGAGAGTCTCAAAGTGATTCTTCTCACACATGCTTCTGTGCTTTTCTGGGATTAAGGGTTGGTTTTGCAGAATTTTCCCTAAGACACATCATTCTTTTTCAAGCAACCCTTGTCAATTACTTGATGGTACTGGTAAGAGTGTACACTTACACTGCAGAGCTTCTGCTCAGTGTTCACCTTTAGGAAAGCAACGCTGCTGTGCTGTGTAAACTGGTGTTCCTACATCTTTCTGTCTCTAACTCCTTTGTATTCTTGTACCTTTGGTGGCCACTTTTTAAGGTGTTGCATTATCAAGGTAGTGGGAACACTGAAACAGGTTGCTCAGGGTGAGTCTTGACAGGGCTCTGGGCAACCTGATCTAGTTGAGGATGCCTTTGCTTACTGCAGAGAGGATTGAATTAGATGACCTTTGGAAATCCCTTCCAACGCAGACCATTCTGTGATTCTGTAATTGTTACTTAAGTGGTCACCTGGCTTCCTGGAGTTCTTGGTTCTTTATCAGAGCCTAGGACTTAACATTGCAGCATTGAAGTTGCGGTGCAGATCTCTAACTCTGAATGTCTACATAAGCCCCATGACTCATCCTGTGATTGGCTTGGGTTAATTATTTTTGTTCTTCTTCATGACATTGTAGAAATTGCATTAACAAATTAATTGTATTTTGTGTGAACTAGTGTCATATGCCCAGTTAGGTGCTTACTGTGTCTGTTTGATATTAACATATTAAAAACAAACAAGTTTTATAAATACATGTAGTAAGAGGAAAGGTAGAAACCACATCTTATGCACAGTCTTCCTAGAAATGCCTTTACTGGGTTGATGTTTGGTTTTTGATGCTAGGCTGTATTTTAATGCTCCAGAGCAGTGGGGCAGCTTGTAACTCAGAGCTCTGCCTGGCTAATGTATTTTGGTATCAGGTTTTGATGCTAAAAGCAGAAATAGATTTTTCCAGGTTTAGAGGTTGACCAGAGAACTTCTGGTGATGTTAGCCCTGCAAAATATGCTCAGAGTGTGTATGGAAAAGCTGATGTCCTTTTTAAACAAGTGAATATGCACTGTACTGAGTTTCAAAGAATTCAGGAGTGCTCTGAGTCTGTTCTGATGGCCTGTGCTGTTTAATGTGTTAGGCTAAATTATTATGGTCCTTAGAGATCACTGTAGACTAACTGATAGTGTGTTGAACAGATGGATTGCATTTTAGCTGGTTACATTTATAATGTCAAGTGATAGGCCTTTAACACAGCACATTTCGTATTCCCTCTTACTGCATAAACCACCCCAGGACAAATATAAGGTGAAATAAAATAGACGTCAAGAGTAATTTGTCTGAATGCTGTTATAAGCATGCACATTATTTGAAGAGAGGAGTTGAGGATAAATCAATGGGCTTTTTATTTTCAGTCAAGTGGGTGAATTAGTCAAAGGTGCTCCTGGCAGTAAAAGCAGGAGAACACAGTGCTCCACAATTGGATTTTCTTTTTCCCTGGGTCAAATCAATATTGCCACTAGGTACAACCTAGTTGTATGTTGTAGTATAAGTGACTCATCTTGGTGTCGGTGAAACTAGGGTAGGAAATCTGCTACCTAGCCATTGAACATTTTGTTTTGTATTTTAGAAGTGAATGAACATTTTTGTGCTTATTTTGATTAAAAAATAAAAGTACTTTTATTTCAGTACATATAGAACTTTTGTCATGCAGTGTAAACAATGTGCACTGTGAACAATTGGAATTGATCTTAAAGCAAATGCTTTTATCAGGGCTTGCCTTAACCTCTGGAATGACCTTCATTCTGTACCAACCTGGAGCAGCTGATTTAAGCAGCTTGTAAAGCAGTACATGCAGTGGATCACATTATAACCACATGGAATCTTATTTTCATGTCCTTCCCACTGCTGTTTGATACTATTTTTTCATCTGCATACTGATGCCGTGCACATGTATCTGGGCAAGCTCTTGTTTACAGGGATGTCTCACTATTTATTTTGTGCAGGTTGTAGTGTATGAAGTTTTGCTCCTGACTGGGACATCTGAACTGCTCTAATGGAAATAACAAAACCTAGGCCATAACAATTAATTGCTTGGATGATTGTGCCTGAGTGCTTTCTAGGTTTTTGGTTGTGGTTTTTTTTTTTTTTTTTTTGTTAGTTGATTTGTTTTAGAATGCTCTATTCTATGCCTTTCAAATGGCATGTGTGGTTTGTTGTTTGGGGTTTTTGGTTTGTTTGTTTAATAAAACCTAATCTTACACACTATGCTTCTACAATGAGTATATTTCTGTCATTTGGGGGGTTATTTGCACCCTGCACAGGCTAAGCGTAGCTAGGACTAGGTATGATTCCTTCACATTCCCTCCCACTGAGATTCCAGTCTACAATTGTCAGAACTGATTATTTTCAGCAGATGAGGCAACAGTTATTTTAGTGACTTTTGGATTTCCACTTGAAGAGTCTTTAGAAGTGTGCTTTGTAATTTGCTGGTTTTCAGGGGGAAAAAAACCCCTTTAAAGACATCTAATCCTCTAGTCCATCACATAACGAATACAATTGTTGCAGAGATGAGCAAAGTTCTTAATCAAATTTTGTCATGTATATAATGTGTTGGCAGAGAAGCAGTGAGTACTGAGTCACACACATAGTGTCATCAGGCGTGCTTGCCTAGTAGGTTGTACATGGAAAAACATCTCAATAAAAGACCTGTTTGTGTTTCGCTCCATTGTCATTCGTTACTCCTCAGCAGCTTGTTTCATCTTGTCTAATCTTTTGTGGGGCCTTGTACAGTTGACATTCTTGCTATAATTTATTTCCCTAGCACCATTAATAACCCTTCACATAATTACAGCAAAATACAAAACTTTTTTTAAACTAATTTGTCTGTATTGGAAGACAAGTGTGGGGTTGTTCTTTTAAAACATAGCCTCTTTGTTGAAGGCTGCAGAATAGGCTTATTTTCATTATTATATTAAAACTAAACTGGAATCTTGGGGAAAAAATACTTAAAAACCAGCCACGTTATCTCATTTTGCTGTTGAAAATTCATTTTAATGATAAAACTTGTTGTTTGTTAACCTGAATTCTTCATTGGTGTTCTATCTCAGAGAAACTTGAACTTGGCTATCTCTTGGATTTGGAACTCACCAGACCTGGGAAATGCAGCATTCAGCATTCAAAGGAGCATCAAGATATTTAGGGGCAGAACTGCCACCCGGTCCTGTTTCTGGGAGGCTGTGAGCTGGTGCAGATGGCCACTAACTTCCCCTGCGACCTTAACTGAGCATGTAGTGTCTCCTTCACCCAGTATTTCCCACTCTAAGGATACTTGTGAGATCAGATCCATGCTGAGGCTACGGGAGGAAGATGTTGGCTATGCTACACAGAACTCCACGTAACTTTTTTGCTTCATTGGCCTGAGTTGCAGCTGAAATGTAAGCCAGATTGCCTGGCTAGGTAGTATTTGCTCTTTCTGGTATAAATAAAGCCGATGATGATTTTTCCTCATGGGCATTTTAAGTAGGAAAGCACCATTTGGCTCCCAGTCATCCTGGCAATTAGCATTTTATAGCCAAGCAATATACTTAAATGGAATTGCTTGGCTTGAGCATTGAATTACAATGGCCAGTAGGCTGCTGCGCTTCTTACATAATTTATTTAGTTCTTTTTCCTGTTTAGGATTCGGGCAGAGGTTAATTTAATTCTGCATGAGGAGCTGATAGTTACTCTATGTTAATGCTGTGCTCTGCTGCAGTGCAGGGGAAAGTTTTTAGGTGGAACTTGTATTTGCCTGGCCTCTCATTCGCCACGGAAAGGACAGCTTAACCTGCTCCTTTCCTAGCAATGCATTCTTTGCAACAGCCATTGGCATTTAAAAATGCAGCCAGAAATAATACCTTGAGACCATTTTAGTCCACTCTGATGGACATGCATTTTAAAGAAGCAAATGTCTAATGGTGAAGTTGTAGTGTTGACCAAGGAGACTTTGTTCCTATAAAATTACAAGGGGCTCACTTACTCTGTTACAAGTAAATAAAAGGTTAATATATAACCATGGTGATTTGAGAGTGAGAGCTGCCACTGCATCTCTTCTGATGATCAGAGACAGAGAGCAAACATCTGGTGTGTGTGATCTTCGAAGGATAAAACGATTAGGTAGAATGTTCCTCAGCACTCCAGAGACAAATTAGAAACTTTTAGTTGGAGGGAATGAAGACGTTTATTCTTGCTTTTAATAAGCCTAAGTGCTTTACTTGGTGCTTAGAATTTTATCCTGAATCTTGTGTGTGTCTTGATTTTTTCCTAAATCCCTTGGCTGCTAGGATCACCGTGGGAGAACTTTGGTGATGGCTGTAGCTTTTTTTTTTTAAGCTCCTTTTGTAGCAAAGTGATTGCAAAGTGCTTGCAAATGTGAAGCAATGGCTTAAATGCCAGAAGGCATTTCACAACACAGCATTTATTTATTGATGTTTCACCTCGTGATTTCAAGGTATCAGTGTTTTTGAATCCTTGGGGTACCAGTCCTGAAGTGCGTAGCTGTTATTAACAAAACTTAGCTCTGGCTTGGGCAGTATCCTTCTTGTTTCTCAGCTCTGCTGTTTGTCTTCATGCTCCACACGTCTGCAGGCAAGTACAACAGAGAGAGCAATCAAGGACTCTACACCCAATTCGACCTTCATTTAGAAAGCCCTTCCTATCGATACAGGGACGTGTAACTCTGCAAGCAGAAACCTTCCTGGGCTTTCGTTACAGAGTTTGAGGTTCTGATTCCAGTGTAAGACTTAGCTGCTGTTCTTGTGGTGTTTTGTGATTGTGATGCTGACCTGCTAACTAGAAGCACCTGTTTTTGCAACCATCACTGCTGTCAGAAGAGATGAGATTTTTTTGGCAAATAAATATGCAGGTCTTTGGCAGAGGAGCATTTCAGGCATGTACAGATGGGATTTGTTTTGAATTTGATTCCTTAAATAAGACTTCCGATACTAACATGATGTTTTCATGACAATCTCATTAGCCACAATAGAAAAAGGGGAGAAAAGGCAAACAGTAGGCTGAAGGAGGTGATTCCTGACTTGCAGCAGCTGGCCTCTGAGTTAGTTAATGGTCTAGGTGTAAAGCTGGCAGCTCAGACCCTAATTGTTATAGTAATCAGGGGAAATTGCTCCCATATGTTGCTGTGGTGAATCTTTACTGCTTACAGGCTTTAACTGTGCTGTAAAAATGATTAAAAGGTTTCTCACAGGAGGAATTAGATTTTTTTACTTGTACAGTCTTTTTGCAGAGTAATGTGGGGTCTTGTATGCTATTTAAGGTTTGAAAACCCTGTTTGCTCTCCAGCAGCTTCTTCCCAGCTCTGCTGGTCACCTGAAGCAGAAGGACACACCGTCTCTGCCTGTGCTGTGGTGTCTTGCCAGCCATGCTTGATTTGAAGCATAACAGCATCCTTTTATTTCATAAAGTAACTCGCTGCCCTTGTGGAGAAATACTGCATTTTATCAGCCATTTCTTTTGCTGACTGGACTTCAGCAGTGTGTCCAGGTTAACCCAGTATCCAGTGTAGCTGTACTCTGGGAGCTGATCAGGTCTGTGGAGTCTTGGTCCTCTGTGCCAGTTTGCAAGCTTAAGAGCACAGCTCCTTGCCCAAACCCCAAATTTGACTTTGCAGGTTCTCCAAGGTGGTGAGAGAGACAGAGAGGCCAGGCTGAGACATAGCATTTTACTTGTCAACCTGCGTAATTGCTGTTTCAGATGAGGAAAACAAGAGAATAAATACTAAGTGGTAGAAGTTGAAGAATACCTGGCCTGCTGTTAGGGGAAGGGATTTTGGTTATGCTTCCAGATGTGGGGACCTGAGACTCAGTCACATTATCCTAGCTGCTGGGATATTATCAGTCACTGGATGTCAGCTGAGCTTTACTAACTTTGTGGTGTGTTTTCCGGGACAAAATCTGAACTACAATTGTCAATGTAAGAGCTTTCAGCTAACGTATTTATGCCACGCTTGTGGTTGTGTGAGTGAATGGTTCATTGATACATCTCATGTTAGCAGAGGATAATTTATTAATCTGAAGCAACTATTTGTTGTCTTTCCTTATCTTGAAAAAGGAAGACAAGGACACTGACCTTTGTATATGAAGTGCTGAGATCTACCACATAACAGCTAGGTATTTTCACAATCACTTATTGGAAGGTGAAGACATTTAGAACAATAAAGATAGTTATCGGTTTAAATGATTTATTTTAAAAACAGGACAGAGTATTTGAATTAAGAAATCACTCCTCACAGGCACGGGGCCATTTCAGCTTATATTGGGTGACTTTCAGATTCTTACCAGAAAATGGTGAAGTTCAGATGGCTATAAAGGGCATTCAGTTGAGGTTACACTGGATGACATAGTCAAATAATTTTAGAGAAGAAGCTCATGGGAATGTTAATAGCATAAAGGTTAGCTGTAATGTCTTTTGTGTCTGCCAGTTAAATAGCTAGTGATCTGATGATTACACAAAGACAACGCACATTCCTTATGCATTCCTGCCTCCATGCCGCTCCACAGGCTGGGTGACTGCAGGCACAGTTCTTTCTCCTTTCTTGCCATGGAAATTGCTGGTTAAAGCTCAATACTTTGGTTTATGCAAATTCTGATTTAATTTTTTTTTTCCTTTAAGTCTCATGCCATGCTGTATTGTCATAGCAGATACTGCAGTCCAGCCATCTGCTGTTAAATTCAATAAGCTCTGCATCTGTTTTGGTAACAGGTGCAAACAAATGTTTTTTTAGTATGTCTCAAATGCATTTAGCTAATGACTCGACATAGTGGTTGCTCTGCATTAGCCAAACTTCACATGCCGTGGAGCTCTGTCGAGCTTCTTTTGTGACAGCTTTGGAAACTCCATCAGCTGTGACACTAAGAGATTTTCTGCTTTACCCAAAGGAGAAACTGCTGAGTATGTTTTGGATATGGAATAGATGAAAAAGAAAATAAAAGAAATGCACTATGTCCAAAACTTTTAAAAGGATATCCATTCTGATGACTTATCAAATGCTACAGGCTCACTGAAGTATTTCCTCTCTCAATCAGGCTTAATTTCCCTCCTATGATAACTCTGAAAGCAGAGAAATAACAATGAGGTAACTCTGAGGGGAAGTGTTTGAGTGAATGGGTGATTGTTTCAGGAAGGACATTGCTGTGCTGGACGCCAGCACTTGTTCCCCTGGCTCTGAATACTCGGCGACTATCAATGTCTGTGCCCTCCCAGTGGCCTAGAGGTGGGCTGGGAAAGGGAGGCAAGCAGGGAAAGAGGCACCCGTAAAACATTTGGTTGTGTGTGCGAACCTTCATTTCCTGAATCTCAGCGGGGTGTTTTAACCACACAACCATTTTCCTCCTATGCTTTTAATGTGAAACAATTTCCTGCAAAATGCTTTATTTAGACCATCACAAGTCAGTGCTGGTAACTGCAAGTTGGACCTAACAACTACACTCTTGTGCTCTTTATGTTACCAAAGTGCATGGCTGGTTGCATAGCTATGCAGAATCCCCTTTGCAATGTAGTTATTTGTTCACCTTTACGCATTTTGCCAGCCCCAGGGCTTGTAACCTTTCCTCTCTTAAGCCTGTTCTGTCAATTCTGAGTAGCTTCAGGCAACCAGAATTTAAATGTTGAACCTGACCAAGAAATGCACCTCTTTTTGCTTGTCTCTCTTGAAATAAAATGATCTTTAAATGAGGTTCATGACACACATAAGTCTGTTTTACTTCCCATTTAAAAAATACAAACTAATAACAAAATTTTAATTAGGTTTCTCTGGTCAGTGTTTTGATGCCTGCTTGAGCTTTTCACTACACCTACTTCTTCAGCCCATCATCAAAGTTTCAGACCCATGAAATAATTTGACCAGTTATTTGAATTACTCAGACTTCACAGATTGACTTAGGTACCTTTCAACCAGCAGTATTTCTACACCCTAAAACAGCAGCTGTATGATGAACATCAAATGAATACAGGTCATGCCTGGGGTAAACTCATGACTAATGGGTGTGCCTGGCATGACTGTGATTTATTCTGATCAGTGCCATGGGACTCTTTAAGTTCTATAATTGTCATTGTTAAAAGAAGTGCTTACTGTATGTTAGCAGTGCAACTTGATGCCATCTTCAAATAGTGTCTCCTCTCTCAAGTGGGGCTTCCTCTTGTGACCTTTGACCTGCCAGTATGTTGAAAGCTTTGTAATCGATAGAGCTCTGTGGTGTGATTGATTTGGATTCCTTCACACTGAATTTTGCCTGTTCTCTCTTGTTTAGGAGATCCTCCAGCAGCTAATTGTAATGAATTTACCAAATGTTTTAATGATTGGCAAAGATCCTCTTTCTGGTGAGTAGTTTGAGTTGTTCACTTCCCTTCTCTAAAGTGCTAAGTAAAATTTGTATTTGTTTTTGTTTCTTAAAGTAGGATAGAATCATTTAGGTGGAAAAGACCTTTGAGAACCTGGAGTCCAACTGTTAACCTAACGCTGCTAAATCCACCATTAAACCACATAAACCATGTCCCCAAGTGTCACATCTACATGTCTTTCAAATATCCCCAGAGATAATGCTTGGGCAGTTTGTTCCAGTGCTTTACAGCCCTTTTGGTGAAGAATTTTTTTCCTAATATCCATCTAGTTGTCCTGTATGTGTTCAGCTAAGGCAATACATACACACTGAAAGAGCATTCCTAGTGTGAAAGAACTGTTAAAATTGATGTGTAGCAAGAATATGTGAAGCTAGAGAAAAATACATATCAGAATTGGAAAAAATGAGGAAGAGAATCAACAAAGAGAAGACCATCTATCTGGCTGTGTTGTCTAAGCAAGGAATCTGTTACGTGAGATGTCACATCAAAAGTGAGCTGGAAGCCAGTGAGCTCAAGATCAGAGTCTGGTATCTTTGGTGAAACAAAATAACAGCTTTTTTGCCTGAAAAATGAGTTAACTTCTCCTTAGAATCATGCTTATGAAGTGAAAGGTTTTGCTTTCTGGATAGAAAGATAATTCCAGATAGAATAAACTGTGCTTATCCCAGTGCATCCCAAGGACAATGCTTTGCTTTTTTTTTTTTTCTGCCAGAAAAGGAAAACTGAGCAGACCCTGTCAGCAGTGATGAGGGGTGACAGGGTAACTGAGAGCTCCAGCATAGACAAATGACAGACAACTTGGCAGAAGATTTTCCTTTGCTGGTCTTAGCAGCAGTAGTGTGTGCATGTGCAGAAAAAGGGTTGATAGCAGAAAAGAATAGTAATTTACAGGTGTTGGATCATTTAAGCTCGTAGTCGTTGGCACTTCTGAAGTAAAATCAAGCTGAGAGAGAGGAAGACATCCACTTCTTCAGCATGCAGTGCCAGCCTTAATTCATGCTGCTGTTGTGAGTAAAGAAGAAAATAGAAATACGAGAGCTGTCGTTTTTCTCAGTGATACAGGCAATGGTCAGAGCCTGGGCTGCTCGTGTCAAGAATGCTGGTGAATAGAGGTGTCTGGGCCAACAAGGCAGCATTTCTGCTGGCGAAGTGTCAATGGAAAAGGCTGGCTGCTTTCTTGTCGTGGCCATTCCTGAGCGACAGCTGGCACTGGCAGGAGATTCATAATGCAGCAACCACAGTGTTGGTTCCTGGGAAAGCTGAACACTTGAAAGCTGTCCTGTATTTAGCTATAATTTCCCATCACTGCCCTGCTGGTTTTGTTAGCACCTTAGATCTTTCTTTCTTTGAAGAAAGTACTTGATGTGTCTCTTGTAAGAAAGACATTGGTCTTCCATGTGTTCTTGTCTTCTGTCTGCTTTAATTACAGACAGAAACTTTGCTTTGTTTTCTGACATCTTTTGAAAGGCTTGTTTTTGTTTGGTTTGCCTTTTAGTTGTTGTTCTTTTTTAACATGGTCTTTTAAAATTTCCTGTATCCATTGATTGATTTTCATTGCTATTACTTAGAGGATGAGGAGAGAATGCAAAAATAGCTTGTGAATGCCTAAAATTAATGGTGTGTATATGTTTAAAAATATGAAGTTCTTGTTTAGCAATATCGTATCATGGCTTTGAGAACTAGTCCCAGTTTAGCCACAACAGAGGAACATGCTGAACCAAAAAATACTCTAGATGCACTTGCTCCATAGAGTGTATTCAAAGAGGAGAGCATCTAGGGAAGAGAATTTCAAGAGAAGTTCATCTTCAGCTTGCTTTTAGGTAGATGATCTGTTGAAGGAATGGTTAGAGAAGTAAAGAACTAGAACTTCTTCAGAAAGGGGAACCTGAGAGAGGGCTGACAGGAAGCTCAGAAAGAGGGTACAGGGTGGGGAAGGCTGAGAAGCTAATAAAAAACAATGAGGAAAACTGAATGAAGAAACAAGCTGTGGTGAGCAATGACCGAGTGACTGTCAGATTGATGTCTTTGTTACTGAGTTACTTGCAGGGAGAAGTGAGGGGAAGGCAGGGGCACTTGAGAGCAGAAAAAAACATGAAATGAGATATTCTGTCAGTGAGAGAACTGTAACAGTGCTGAAGATTGAATAGAGATATGAGGACCAAGTCATCAGTATGGGAAACAATGGCTTGAGTATGGAGAAGCCTCAGGTAAAGCTGACAGAAAGGAGGAGGTGGGGATAAATGCAGCATGGAGAGAAGCTGTGGTGGAGGCAGTGTTTTAAAATGGCAAGAACAGTAGAGGATAAACCTTTTTTCTCTGTGTCAGTAATAAGAGTGCAGGACATAGACTGAGAGAGGAGGAGGAGTGTCTTGTACGGGACATATGCAGAGACAGCGATGAGCAGTGTGAGGAGCAGCTGCAGCTGGACCTGCAGACGGTCTGCAGGGCTGGAGTGGATCTGAGAGGTGGTGGTGAAGTCCCAGTTTTACAATTTCTTCTTGTTTGTAGGTCCTTTTTGACCTTAGGAAGAAAAATTGATCCCCTGATCACATTTCTGGAATAAATACAGTGTTGCTTTGTAGTGTTTGAGCTGGGGAGGTTGTATGTATAATGTATTGACTCGGTAGGTCCAAGACTGGAGAGCTGTAAGATAATTCAATATGATTTGCTATGTAACAATGTCAGTGACCTAGTCCTTGTAACAAGCCCACATGATGTTTCACAGTCCTTGTTTTTTGGAACTGTCCATTCTTCATTGCTGTCTGCAAATTCTACTTTTTCCTTCTGAAACACAGCCAGAAGCGGTGTTGCATGTGTTAAATGATAAACTGAACACTGCAGCTGAAAATGCTATTCTTGCTGTTTAGCTCCCCTTCAGGATTCAACAGCTGGTATTACTGAGGGCTTCTGCAGCTGTACTTTGAGCATGAGACTTAGAAAAATGGTGCTGCCACCACTATAAATGCAGTAGCAGTTGGGCTTGTGCATAGAAGAAGTTGAGTTTAGGAACTTTATTTGCTTTCAATTTTGTTCTAGGCCAGGGCAGTTTTACTGACTTGAGTTCATTTGGCCATGGACATAAAAATTGCAAAAGTGTTTGTAAGAACATGAAGCCTTTGACTGTTCTCTAAAATATAGGGAGCTGAAAAGAAACTTGAAAATATTTACAGAAGTTTCACAGGAATCTCACTTGCAAAACGATACAGCTGATGTTACAGTATTTATTTTCTTCACTACACACAAGACAGCTGCTACTGTTAAAATTTCTGGGTTTGCCTTCTCTTTTTTTCCCTTGCTGAACAGCTTTCTCATTACTGCACAAAAAAATCCCCCTGTGTTAAAGATGAGAATCATTAGCATATTTATCATCTAAACATATCACTGTAATCACCTTCTGTAATTACCTCTGGCTTTAGCATGAATTATAAACAGCCACTCATTCATGTGTGCTGCACACAAAGAATAGCGGAACACAGCACTGGTCCAGAACTGGGTGTTTTGGAGGTGTTGTTTGGTCTTGGTTTCTAGACAGGCAAAGTTTAATGCAGCTAGTGAGCATGCTTGCAAACAATCTTTTCAAACAGTCATAGTTAAGAGGTTGAGGATTTTAATTTTTTTCAGACCAAGGATGGAAACAAGATTCTCTTTGCCTGAAGTAGGCTCATTTCTGTCTCTTCAGAAAAGCTTTGCTATTTAGGTCTACTTTTCAAATCACTTGTTTGAGGAGAGGGCCCAAATTCTCTGCTAACAAGTCTCTACAGAAACTGATACTCATTAAAATCATAAAAGATGTCTAGTCTCACTGGGATGTTTTTTCATGTCCGATTTCCTTCCTTGTTTTGTTTCACAGTCCTCCAGAGGCACAGAGGTTTATAAAATACAAAGTTAATAATAAAACACTGCTTCAACGGTGTAAATATAGCATTCAAGTTTTTTCTCACTCAGAATGGTGCTATAGTTGGGAAAATGGAACTTGTGTTGCCACCCCCACCTTCTCTGCACATGGACTGGCCCCTGCATGTAGCACTACACATGCTGTCACTACTCCCTCTCTGCTGGATGAATGTTGAAATAGAAATCTGTGGGGGCAAAAAAGCAGCACAAGTTCAGAATTTCACATGCTTGGGCTCCCCTGTTCATGTTTTCTCTGATTTATTTCCTATACCTTCTGGGTTTTTTTTTTTTTTGTTGTTTGTTTGTTTGTTTTGGTGGTTGATTTTTTTTTTTGTTGGCTTTTGTTTGTTTGTTTTATGTGGTTTTTTTTTTTGTTGTTGTTGTTGTTGGTTTTTTTTCCTTCTGGTGTATATTCTCTCTGTACCTTGATCCCCCTGGTTGTTGTTCAGTCTCGTAATCCCTCTGCCTGGCTTCTCCCCGAGTCCTGCCATCTGTTAACCTTCTTCTGTTGCCTGTGAGAGCGGAGGGGTGGTCTCCTGGCTCTGGCGTAGGGAGGCTCCCAGGATCACAGGTGGTGCTTGGGCTTTCCCTCCTTTTATTTCCAGCAGACCCACTGGCCTTCTTTCACAGTTGGGAGCAGATGGTCTTTCTGCAAATCCCCCAGGTGGCTTGCTGCATTACATGTGGCTCTAAAGGACCTGCCCTGGAATTTCTGAAAAAGTGTAAAAGAAAAGAAGGAGTTGTTTGGGTTGGTTTTGGGTTTTTCGGCTTGTTTTTTTGGTTTGTTGGTTGGTTGCTTTTTAAATTTGTTTTTAATTAGCATTTTCTGTTTTAAGTGCTTGTTTGAATCCTGTCTATTTGTTTCAGCTTCTCTGCCGGTAGCTGCCCCAGATCTAAGTATTTGCACCCTCCTTTGCAAGAGGACACTCTCCTGGTAGAGTCAGCTAATAAGCGTGGGTGAATGCAGCAGGCTTTCTTCCCAGTTGTCTTGGAAGGACTTGTGTCATCCCAGTGAGCCAACACAGGGAAGCCTGTGCATTACTGCTTACAAAGTTGCACAAGGAACTTTAATACCTTAATATATTTGCACAAACTAAGCCTTTTGGAAATCACTGCGGAATCATTGGCTTTTCAGGAGACATAACTGGGGATAAAGACTGCTTGCTGTTGTTCCACATGCATTACAGGATAAATGCGCTGTCCTGAGTGTATCACTTAGCTGCTGCACTCTGTAAGAATCCTTAGATGTGCTTCTGAGGTACTTAGTAACCTTGGGTGCTCCATGTGTGTGGTTTCTCAGCTCTTCTACGGGTGAGATGAAAGGAGAGAGAAGTTACTAATTCTTTCCTGGCTCATTCTGAGATTTAATTGGAAACTCTCAAAAGCATTTCAGATCGGTAGAGAAGGTTTTTTTTTTTTCATACTCTTACCTGATTTCTTATTAATATCTTCTGTAAGTAGTGTTATTCTTCGGAGGATTTTCAAATGTTGCTCAGACCTAGTTTGAGTATGAGGGATCTTAGAGTTCCTTAATGCCAATAAACTGTCTCTGCCCAATGGGAAACAACTTCCATATCAAAGCTCAAGCAGTTAGCCCTTTAAAACAGTCGCACACGTTCTTCTGAAACACTTGACTGGCTGACAGACTAGGCCCACTAAGTAGACCTTTCAAAGATAGGAGCGTTTCTAGTGGGTAGTACAATCTCATTTTTATTACATGTGCACAGTATGTCTGCAAGCATAAAACCATTTATTTTAAAAAGCAACCTTGGAAAAATCCTGACAGCTAAGTTTTCTGTGAAAGCTGCCAGTGAGGAGAGCAGCCAGTGTTATCTTTAACATAGTATCAAAGTAATGATCTTACGTGCTGGTGGACGAGAAGCTCTCCATAATTTAGGAACTTGCTGTCACATCCCGCAGGTGTGCTCTGCATTTTATCTCGAGTCTGCATGGACTCTGAAGCTGATGCATAAAGTAACTACAGTGCTGAAGCACAAATGATAACTCAGTTTTGTGAAAGAATATCGCTTGACAAACTAAATATTTCTTGGGCCACTGCCCTCGAAGGAACAGGAAAGTTCAGGAAGTAACAAACATCTTTTTGTTGTTGCTGAGGAGTTTGTTTTATTGCAGTGTGTACATTTAGAATAGAATAGAATCGAATCAACCAGGTTGGAAGAGACCTCCAAGATCATCCAGTCCAACCTAGCACCCAGCCCTATCCAGTCATCTAGACCATGGCACTAAGTGCCTCATCCAGGCTTTTCTTGAACACCTCCAGGGACAGTGACTCCACCTCCCTGAGCAGCCCATTCCAAAGGTTGTCTTATTCAGAATCTTACAGAACAATGAGACTTTCACAGACCAAAATGCTAGTTGTATATTGCAGTTTTTCAGAAAAGAGAAAGCCATGTATGCTGCTAGATGCAGGGAGGAGGAGTAAGAATGATTGTATGTATTTCATAAACAGATTTTCAGTATTCTGCAGCAGAATAAATCAGTGTTATATTTCATAGAATCATAAAATGGTTTTTGTTGGAAGGAACCTCAAAGATAATCCATTTCCAACCCCCCACTACAGGCAGAGACACTAGAATGGGTCGCTTGAGGCCTTATCAGCCTAGCCTTGAACACCTCCAGGGAGGGACTATCCCCAACCTCCCTGGGGAAACGTTTGTTCCACTGCCTCACCACCCTCACTGTAAAGGACTTCTTCCTAACATCTAGTGGAAATCTCCCCTATTGCAGTTCAAACCCATTACTCCTCGTCCTTACAAAACCCTGTAAACAGTCCCTTCCCAGCCTTCCTGTAGGCCCCCTTCAGATACTGGAAGGCCACTGTAAGGTCTCCTCGAAGCCTTCTCTTCTCCAGGCTGAAGAGCCCCAACAATCATAGTCTGTCCTCATAGCAGAGGTGCTCCAACCCTCTGATCATCTTCATGGCCCTCCTCTGGACTTGCTCCAACAGTTCCATGTCCTTCTTGTGTTGGGGGCTCCAGAACTGCACACAGTACTCCAGGTGGGGTCTGATAAGAGCAGATTAAAGGGGCAGAATTGTTCTGCCCTTGCTCTGCTGGCAACAGTTCTTTTGCTGCAGCCCAGGGCACAGTTGCTGTTTGGGCTGTATGTACGCTGCCAGCTCATGTTGAGGTTTTCATCAGCCCAGACCCCCAGGTCCTTTTCCTCAGGGCTGCTCTCCAGCCATTTATCACCCAGCCTGTATTTGTGCTTGGGATTGCACCGACCCAGGTGCAGGACCTTACACTTGGCCTTGTTGAATGTCATGAGGTTGGTGTGGGTCCACCTCTGCAGCCTGTCCAGGTCCCTCTGGATGGCATCCCTGCCCTCTAGCAAGTCGACTGTGCCACACAGCTTGGTGTCATCTGCAAACTTGCTGAATTTATGGTGTGCGAACTGGCACATTTTAAATATGTCTGTCTGCAGAAGAGAAGTGTTCCTGCTTGCAGGATTCTTAATGGTTATTAACGTGGGACTTGGATATTGAGAATCCTGGTGTTGATTTGTAGAGTATGCTGATAATTTCTGCAGGACGTTCTTGAAATGTTTCAAAGATAACATTCCTAAAAGCTGCTGCAAAACAGTTTAATAAATAAGCCACATTTTAAGACTGGTGTGGGCATTTCTGTGCCCTGAAATCAGAAACTAAGTTAATTCCTAAGCAGTTGGCACACGGCTGCTCTGGTGTGGAACGTTCTGCGAATGGAAGTAAGCTGCATGTAATGTAGGTCAGTGTGCCTTTGTGTGTCTGGGGGGCTGTGGCAGCCAAACTGATGAGTCAGTTTTCTAGTTCCTTGGCCTTGGGACCTGTACATGCCTTCTGCCAGCACAGCCTTACAAGCACATGGTGTTGGTGGAGGAGCACATTTGAAATCAGAAATTATTATGTCTGTTTAGTGATGGGAGCAATCGAGCACTCAAGTAAAGCAGGGTGTCAAATGAAAGCCTTTCTCCCACATCTATACACTCTGTCAGGCGACATACAGATGAATAGGGGTGAGAGAAAGCTAAATGTGGCCTGTTTCTCTCTCCTTCTCTTGGTATGGATGAAGACAGGCTTTTTTCTGAAATGACCTGCATAATGATTTATTCCCTCATCAAAGCCACTTGCCTTGCATCTCCTTTTGTCTAACTTTGATACATGTATTTTTCTTTAACACCCAACAATCCTCACATAAATTCTGTTGAAACAAGGCCTGAAGTTGGCTCCCAGCCACACCAGTTCCCCTTATGCAGCTTTCTCTCTGGTAACCTTAGGAGGTGGCTGGCTGGCTGGCTGCTGGTTGCAGCATGATACACTGTAGTTAGAACCTGCATGTGTCTCCTCCCCACGACAGCTCCCCGAGCATATGGCTAGCTGCCTGTCCTCCCTCTACATTGCTCATTTTTTATCCTTCTTAGTACATGGGGTTTGCACTTCAAAGTGTGAAGAGGCTTTGATGGCAGAGTCGAGTCCAAATTCATTTCCTAAAGTATCTGTTGGACATAATTGATGTGCAAGGAATGGTATTCAGCTTTGGGAAGTCTGAGTGGCAGTTATTTTATGAACAGAGGATTTTGGGGCAAGTTCTTGGAGAGATTCCTCCTTCGCTTCTATTTCTTGGAGGAAGGGAAGAGATGGTGGTGGTTTGGTGGGTGTTTTTGTACCCTTGTGTGATGTATTAAGAACTTTCCTTCTCCCACTATGGAATTTACCAGACTAGCTCAGATGGCTTGGAAGTAAGATGAGGCTATATTTACAGCAAAACACAATTTACAAGCATATATACACAATATATTTACAAGTTTACCTGATCTAGGGTAGGGTGTCCCTGCCCATGGCGGGGGGGTTGGAACTAGATGATCCTTGTGGTCCCTTCCAATCCTGACTGATTCTATGATCCTAAGTATTTAACAGTATTTACAGTTGTATGCAAATTAGAAATAATACAGAAATCCAAACTCCTTCTCAGACAAAGAAAAGCTGCCCAGAAGAGCTCAAAGCTACCCCCTTTTTCTCCCTCTCTATCTCCTTCCTGTTCCAGTGGGTTCTTTGGGGACAAGGGAATGCACACGCACATGGGTACCCCCCTCTGGGTATGATTTCAGCACTTTATTATAGCTCAAATACTAGAATCGTAGAGAGAAACACATACAGGAAACTACAGTGCTCATAGCTCAAATACGGAAATCATAGAGAGATAGGTATATGACAAGGAATGCCAAGTAACTGTTGATCAAAGAGCAGGTTATACTCACCCTAGTTGGCTGACCAGCAAAACTCCTGAGATGCGTAGATTGCAAAGCTGGCAGGCACTCATCTTCTTAGGGTAGGCGTCCCCACTGGGAACTGCACCGTCATGGTGGTAAGGCTGGTGCCTTACCACTCCCACCCACCTACCTAGGCTCTCAGTATATATGGGTTCAGAATTCTGTGATGTATGGCCAGGAGGTCCCAGAAGGCCAAACAAAGGAGAGTGGAGCTCTTCTTTATTTTGGAATCTGTTACATACCATCTTGCCCTGCTGCTCATGCACATCCTTGCAAGCCCTGTTTCCTCTGAGTCTTGCCTTTTAGCAACCTGGTGACTCTCAACCTGTTGTAACCTCTGATCAAACACATACCAGCTCTTCCCTCTTACACCTTCCCAGCCAGAAAGCAAAACAACCAGTCAACACAGCTTACTTGTTATTTGCTCGTGGAGAGATATTAGAGCAGAGTGAAGAGGAAGTGAATAGGGAAACATCCCAGGACAGAGAGTGGGACAAATTGTTGATGTTTTAGGGTTTTATCCCCCTTAGCAAACCCATGAATGATATAGACTTCATCATTATTTTCTTTTCACAACCAATGATCTAATTTGTCTCATTAAAATATTCAAATTAGCCACAAAACAGCACACTTTGTTAATTACAAAACAAAGGACGAGCATTGGGCATATGTGTTGAACCATTTGAAGGCATTTTATATTTCTCCTGTAGTGATCAGAAAAGCTTCAGAAAATGTAGATGAGGATAGTGCATCAAAGAAGAAGATTTACTGGGTATGGGGTTTTAAACTAATCCTTAAAAACTGTATTTTTACATGTCATGTATGGTGACACGATAATGTGCCCATATATGTTTAGTTCAGGCACTTGTTCCGATGTCTCATTGCTGTTTTCAGGGCAGTATTTCGGAGATGTGTTTGCTGTGCATATGTATTGATTCCCTTTTTTTCCTCTATAGGTAAAAGTATGGACGAAATTAAGAAGCTGCTCTTGTTGGTTCTAGGATGTGCTGTGCAGGTAAACATTTATTAAAGACTTGGGGTTTTTTTTTTCTTTATTTCTGTTTGTTTTGTTTTGTTTTTTTTTCTGGACTGACAAAATTAACTCAAAGATCAGTGCTGTATGAACAAAACTTCATCTCAAGACAGCATACGAGCTGAAATTGTGAGAAGACAAAATAGGTGAATGAAAGAAATGCTAGGGGAAAGGAAACATGTTTTGTGATAGCAGTAGCCTCAGTTTTTTGCCAGTGCTTACTCAGCCACAGGATGTGTACTCTTGCAACTGTGTAGTACTAAGGAGAGATAAGCTTCAAACAGTGTTCTCGATATCAAGAGTGTTGCTGGTTTGTTTTCTTACTGTGCTAAAATTTAGAATGGGCCAGGGTTTATTAATGCTGAACAAATAGTTTAAGTATTTAATTAATCATGGTTTCATTTGCATAATCTTCTGATCGAATACTATATGTACGAGATGCAACATTCATAGATATTTTGTATATCTGTGTGGGGATTTTTTGTCAACATGTATTAAAACAAATAGACAAGCAGTGTATATGGGAAACTCCCCAGAAATACACAACAGCTACCAGATAAAGAAATCAGTGTTCTGCCCACCAAACCTCTGTGGCAGTAAACAAAAGACGCATTGCAAGCTGGCCTTTGCTTATAATTGACCTTGTTTGTAGGTCTGTGTAGTGATTTTGTTACGCCTTAGGACACTTACCCTGCTCAACTATGTCAAGTCAATTATGTCAGGGTAAAGCTGTCTACATATGGCCACTCTGAACTGTCTTTGCGTTGCATTGCAGCACAAAGAATAAAAGTTGGATTTGGCAAATTGCTGTGCATGCTCAGGTCCCATTTATGGGTCTGAGATTCTTCTTAATGAAAGGAATGGTTGAAGCTCAGAATCAGGCCCAAAAGAACACTGTAAAAGAGCAAAAAAAACCAACCAGTTGCTTTTAAAAAGTAACACTTAACGAGAAGGCAATAATGTTGGTGGTGTATAATTATGTCTCTACAGATAGCAGATGTCTGCCTCTTTTAAAGCCTTAATTAATAAAAGATTTAATAAAATTTGTTTGTAATGTGCAGAATGATTCCCAACCCCATTTTTTTATCTAAAGTGCATGTTGATTTAGTGCCACAAACAACTTTATGCATTGATGTGAATAGTTTCTAAAGCAATGCACCCTTTGTCATTGCCAACACCAAGCGAAATACAAGCACCAAAGCAGACAGGTTAAATGATGCAATGTAAATGTAGTTTTACATTTGAGCAGCCCCATTAATGAAGCTGTGATGATTTCCTCCGACTGCTGCCCCCCCTCTTGATCTCATTGCTTGTGCAACTTGTTTCTAAAGATCAAATTCAGCCGTTTAACTTAGCCTTAACTGTACTGATTGTAAAAAGTTTAAATTATTCACTGTGTAATTTGATTTGTGCTCCATATGGAGCAGTGAAGCATTTGACCTTGTAGTGTGACAAAGTGTAGATCTTGAACATTTTGTAATTAGCAATGTGGGGACTTTTTTTTTTTCTAATTAGAATGAAGACTGGTACAATAAGGTTCACGACACATAGCACTGTTTCAGGATGTGTTTTCTTTTAACAGTGTGAAAGAAAACAGGAGTTTATTGAAAGAATAAAACAACTGGATATTGAAACCCAAGCTGCGATTGTGTCACACATTCAGGAGGTGGGACTCTCAGCGTTGTCTCTCCCTAGCTTGACTTAACAGTGTTGGTTTTGCTATGAAATGTTAATGCTTGGAATTTCATAATGGGTTTGTACACTTAACAAAAAAGATTATGTTACTGCAATGAAATTATAAGGTGAAAATGATAAGTGCTGGGAACATTACTTGGCTCAGTGCTTTTTTTAAAGAGATGCAGTGGTAAATGCCTTGCTTGCCAGATGCAGGCTACGTAGAAGGAACTGTTTTAAAGATACATGTGTTGTATTTCCAAACAGCATCTATGGCTTCAGAGCTGCAGCACCCCTTGCAACAGTGGTGTAGGCACTTAGTCTTCAAGCCCCGTGGCAGATGAAACACAGGCTCCCTGAAGTGGCTTGCTTTGAACAATGAGATCTGAACTCAGATGTTTTTGTAAAGTATTTTCTATGGCTGAAATTGGGCATATAATCTATTTTTAAACAGAAATTTGATCCAATTGTATTGCTGAATTTCTTAGGTATCCATAGAGGGAATGAATACAGGTAGGTGTTGGGAGCCATCTTGCTTTGGAGACCCATGTAGGAAATGACTTCTGCTTGAGTGCACCTTGTCAGGAATGGGCACTGGCTGTGGCCAGGTGCCAGTGCATGCAGGTGTGGAAAGCCTGGTATATTCAGTTTTGATGAACAAATAGGGAATAAGACAGGAGCTTTTTTCTTAACACTTAAAATAGTTCTGTTTAAAAAAAAAAATTAAATTGATGAACAAGTCACAAGGTTATGTCAAAAACAGGAACAGTCTTTTCCTGAGCTTGAGAGACTTAACTGACATGTTTGCTAAAAGATTCAAAGAATATCACTTCGGGCAAGATTGCGGTTGAAAGGCACAGTGCTAGCAGCAACTAGAGACCTTTGTGCTAAAGGCAGCTCTTCCCATCTCTATCAGCTGCAAATGGCAAATTCATTGAAAGTAGGACTTCTTTTTAAGCAAGACACCAGCCTAAATGTTCAGCATAGGGTCAGTCCCTTCAAATCCCTGTGGTGACCACCTCAGTGCTCGCAGTGAGACAATTTCATACTTCTAATATGCAAGCACATGTATCTGGTTGCTTCTGAAAATCAGCCTTATGAGCTGGAAAAAAAAATCTGAATATTAGAAATTGCTGGTTATTGTTACGGTTAAAGGTTAGGGTAATTGTGTTTGTTGTTTGCAACCTGCTTTTGGTGAAATGTAATTTTTTTTTTTAATTATTAATCAGTAGAAGCACCTGGGAGATGCAGCACTTAAATTCACAAGTTGACCAATGGAAGGGCACTTTTTGGTTTCTTTTCCTAGGTGACTCAGAACCAGGAGAACGTCTTTGACTTGCAGTGGCTGGAGTTGCCAGATACGGCCCCAGAAGCACTAGAGTCTCTCTCCCGGAATATGTTTTTCCACCTCAAGAGGCTCATTGATGAGAGAGATGAATGCACAGAAGTATGATGACTTACCTCTCCCCTGTAGAACTTCTGTGAAGCTGCAGATACTGGCTTCATTCCTTCTCTTGTGTCTTCACTGTGCAGTGGGTTTCTGTTTCTTCTGAATGTTTCTACCACAGCTCTGGAAATCTATAGGGAGATTGTGACTTTTCTGTTGATTCTCACGTAAACAATAAGGTGTGGTGAAATGGTTGATAAAGAGGATTGGCATGGACCATCTTCAAAAATATTTGAAGTTGGACTGTGTTTTTTTGTCCTCTGTGTCTCCTCAATCATTGTCTTTGAATGTAGTCTGAGTATAGTAGCGATTCCTTTTCTTCTTCATGTAACCTGTCCTCCTGGCCATCACTTGAATTCTGTGTTATACCAGGCTAATTATCTTCTACCTTTATATGTATGTTTGGATACTTGAAAAATAATGTATAATTACACTGTTTATCTCCTTACACTACATACATCTCTGTGTTTTCAGGTCATAGTAGATCTCACTCAAGAGCGAGATTATTTGCAGTCTCAGCAACCACCAAGTCCTTTGAAAGCACCAAGTGCAGATTCTTCACCAAATCCAGCCAATCCAGTTTCTAGCGAGGACAAACAGCACCTTGCAGTTGAGCTGGCAGACACAAAAGCTAGATTGCGAAGAGTTCGGCAGGAGCTGTGAGTCACCAGTAATTTGTGCTTCTAGAGAGACCTGAGTTTTGTGCATCCTGGATATGTGGCTGCTTGTTGGTTTCAGTTGGCCTCCATGGGAGCTCTCAGAATTGCACCTTTCGGATTTTTTTTCATTCCTAACAGCAGGAAGCTAGTATGGGTGTCCATCTCTCTTCTTTCTTAACTGGTCTTTAAACACAGAGTGATGGCTACTTCGGTTTTTCTTGTTCTGATTCCTCTCTCTTCAAAATGAAAAAAACTCGCATGCTTTTGTGGAGCTGTGATAACAAAGAGATTCTATGTTTAGAATATGCTAGGAGACTTTGCTTTTCCTTTCCAGATTCCCAGTGGTGTCCATATAAAAAATATTGTTTCATGAGGGGGAAAAAAACATCTTACTAAGATTTCTTTTTAATCCTTTTCAGGGAAGAAAAGTCTGAGCAGCTTGTAGATTCTAAACATGAAGTTAAGCAGCTCACCCTAGAGCTGCAAAAAATAAAACAAGAGGTAAGATGGGCTTACTGTACTGTGACAATCTTCCCTATTTAAAAAAGCTTCTTTCAGTCTGAGGCTAAAAATACTACTAGGCCTGTTTTTTGATGAAGAAATTGAGTTACTCCAGCAAGCCGCTTGATGATTAGAGCTGCAGTAGAGCAGTGTTGTGCTTTGCACTTAACCGGTAAGAGCAGTCTCATCTGTTCAGCTTGCAAATAGCCTAGTAATGCCTGAAACTTGTGCAGCATCAGGCATTAAACATAGCAGAACCCTGATAGACCAAAAAGACCTCTGTCTTACAGAGAACTTACCAAGTAATCAAACTCTATTACTCCTGAACAAGGGAAATGTTATTTGCCTATGCTTAAAATAAGTAATAAATAAAAAGAAGTTTTTAAGAACGTGCCTTAAATTATTCCACACTTCTCACAGAATATCCACCTGACCTCAGATGCTCGCTCTGCCCGAGCGTACAGAGATGAGCTGGACTCTCTGAGAGAGAGGGCAAATCGCGTGGAAAGACTTGAGATGGAGCTTGTTCGGTGCAAAGAGAAACTTCATGATGTGGATTTTTACAAAGCTCGCATGGAGGCAAGTGAAAACTGGGAGAACAGTTTGCTGAGTAATCCTTCATGTTTGGGGTTTGTTGTGTTCCCACTTCATGTCTCATTTGTCATTGAGCAGACTGTAGCAAAACATCCAAGCAAGCACACATTTTGTTACATATTTCATAGGTATTGATTTAGCAACATTAACTTTTTTGTCAGTGGCAGGAAGGACTTGGTCCATGCAAAAAATACCCGTTCATTAGTTTTTAATAAACTCAGCTTCATTCAGCATTATGTGGTGAAACAGGACAGACCTTTTTAGATGCTTCTAGAGAATGCAGACCCTTAGTCTAGCATTGAAGATTTACTCCTAGGTTAAATGCCTGTGTTTCAGAGTTGTTCCTTTGACCAGTATTTGAAGTGTCACTTATTAGCAAAGTGAATGCCTGAGTGTTCTTCCTGAGGGCTTTGTAGCAGTTGCAACTGTTATTTAAATGATTAAGTATTTTTAAGTGTGGCCTTGGATGACAAATTCTAGCCACCCCTTTTTGCAGCTGTTGCTTGTGGTAGATGGGAAAGAAAATTTGGATCTTCCTTAGCATCCCAAGCAGGATATGCCAGCAAGAAATGTATAGCTTTGTTCCAACAGTAATGCCAGTTACTTATCTTGGTCATGTGCAGCTGTGCCCACCCTTAGCTTAAAAGACCTTAGAGATCATCTAGACAAGCTCAGTGTTTGCAGCATGGGTGACCATAAATTTATAGAATCATAGAATGCTTTAGGTTG
>WAAF01002571.1:5276-61856 GCA_013400475.1 Tricholaema leucomelas
GGGCCAGGCAGACACCATGGCACCTTGGCCTTTTGTACCTTTTATGCCTTTTAATGTGTTTACCCGTTTTGGGCTTGTTTACCCCTGGTTTGGGGAGGAACATACCTGGGCAGGCAAAGCAAAGTGAGGCATAGAACGAGCCTATTTTTTGGGCCTATGGGCCCTCCACGACATTAGCCTGGAGAAGAGGAGGCTCAGGGCAGACCTCATTGCTGTCTACAACTACCTGAAGGGAGGTTGGTCTCTTCTCCCAGGCAACCAGCAACAGAACAAGGGGACACAGTCTCAAGTTGTGCTGGGGGAAGTATAGGCTGGATGTTAGGAGGAAGTTCTTCCCAGAGAGAGTGATTGCCATTGGAATGGGCTGCCCAGGGAGGTAGTGGAGTCACCGTCCCTGGAGGTGTTCAAGAAAAGACTGGATGAGGCATTTAGTGCCATGGTCTAGTTGACTGGATAAGGCTGAGTGATAGGTTGGACTGGATGATCTTGGAGGTCTCTTCCAACCTGGTTGATTCTATTCTATTCTATTGAGCATTGGGATGTTTTAAATCACTTTAGACAGGACACTGAGAAAGACATGTGTAATATATGACAACATCTGCATTAGGGCTGGTTTCTGCTTTGAGTTTTTCAAAAAGACAAAATGCAGAATGTCTTGTAATATGGCTCAAGTAGGGTTTTTTCAATGTAGTTTAAATTAAGAGAGAATGTAAACAGCAAGATCAGGTTGGCTGGAGTCAGAACCCTCTCAACAAATCAATTAATACTCCTCTGCTCCCCTTAATGCTTTTAAATTAGATTGTCAGAATGCTCACCCTCCTTTAATAAAGTCTAGTTTCACCCTGTGGTATGCATCTAGATACTAATATCAAAGAAACAAGCCTGACAAAGAGATGATAAAATTTACCAGTAGGCTGTGGATCCCTGCTATTAGGATAATTGCTCAGGCTGTAGAGTTGTTCAATTTATTGCTAAATATGCAGACTTTGTTTTGTTTTTTCTTTTTTCTTTTAACTTGCTGTGTATGGAAAGAACTCACTGAAATAAACTTAAGACTGTCCCACTTTAAAGAACTCAGAGTTACAACTAAATAGCAAACAGAACATTTTCAATATGAAGTAGTAGGAAGCTGTATGCTAATTCCCTATTGTAACTATTTCTAAACTGCCATATTTCAAATCATAGAATCATAGAATCATAGAATGGTTTAGGTTGGAAGGGACCTCAAGGATCATCCAGCTCCAACCCCCTGCCATAGGCAGGGACACCTCCTACTAGAGCAAGTTGCTCAAGGCCTCATCCAGACTGGCTTTAAACACCTCCAGGGAGGAAGCATCCACAACCTCCCTGGGCAACCCGTTCCAGTGTTCCCCTCGTCCTGACATTACCAGACCTTGTAAATAGTCCCTCCCCAGCCTTCCTGTAGGCTCCCTTCAGATACTGGAAAGCCACTCTAAGGTCTCCTCGAAGCCTTCTCTTCTCCAGGCTGAAGAGCCCCAACTCTCTGACACACACACAAAAAAAAAAAAAAGCTCAAAAGTTGGAATTACATAAAGAAAGTTCAACAAACAGCTGAAAATAAACAAATAAAAATATATGTCTGTTTGTATGTATGCTTCATAGTACATATTTATGTTACTTAATTCATAGAACAAGGAGACACAGTCTCAAGTTGTGCCGGGGGAAGTACAGGCTGGATGTTAGGAGGAAGTTCTTCACAGAGAGAGTGATTGGCATTGGAATGGGCTGCCCAGGGAGGTGGTGGAGTCACCGTCCCTGGAGGTGTTCAAGAAAAGACTGGATGAGACATTTAGTGCCATGGTCTAGATGACTGGATAGGGCTGGGTGATAGGTTGGACTGGATGATCTTGGAGGTCTCTTTCAACCTGGTTGATTCTATGATTCTATTCTATCATTCTATGATTCTATGTACGCAAAGTTTGATATGTTTGAAATTTGGAAATGTGCGGAAATCTGGCAGAAGACAAAACTGAAGTGAAGCACCAAGTCCAGGAACTTAAGAACTTCAGTGTTTCTAACACTTCATCATCTTCACAGCCATGCAAATAAAACAATAATGGCTTTACCTGCTTTGTGATTTCATATTGAAAAACCTTTTCCCTAGAAACAATCTTTGAGCCCAAACTGGGACATTGGTCACACACCGATCTTCTCCTAGTGCATTATTGGAGTCCCTGATACCATTTTTCTATGGACACTTTTTCCTCCCTATAAGTATTCTCTCTAGTATTGAATCATTTACGATGGTCAGAAGATTGTGGTGAAAAAATCCACCCTTTCCTTGCCTATCTGCATAGGGGACTACAGAGGATGCAAAAATTCTAGCCTCAACCTTCTTACATTTCAAAAATCTGGTAAAAGAGCAGTGATATTTTTCATTAGTAACTTAGAGTGGTGGGTGATTATCACCTTGGCAGTTCACACAGACACAGAAAACTTTGTTTTCTTTCCAGTGGAGAGAAGCCAAAGATCTAGCTCATACGGAGGAATTAGCTTTTCACTTGAAAATTCAATAAATGGAAAAAAATGTGTTGGTGAAAATGCAGTTATGAATATTCAACTTGAATTAGGTGTGGGGGGGTATGTCACTGAAGAGATAGTTCCAAATGGTAGCTTTGAACAGATGTTTCTAGCCACTTTCACACACTTTTTAAAATAACTGGCTGGTAGGCAGCCTCAAGCTATTTGTCATACTAAAGAGGCTGATGAAAGGGATTACGAAGCAGTAGAGCTCCCCAGAATTCTTCTAAGGGCTCTCAGAGAGTTACTGCTATTAACACCAGTACTGGCTGCCTGCTGAGATAAAGATATAGGACCACTAACTCCATATACTTCCAGCCTAGATTCATCTTGCCAAACTTTTAAGGTTTAATGATAGGGTCTCAGGAACCTCTTCAACCATGTATCCCCTACAGCCGGTAGACAGACCCTTTGGAAAGTTAATCACATCTTAAGTAGGCTCAAACACTGCTGAAAGAATTAGTCCTTTCTCCCTGAGCTGAGGGACCCAAGGATGCCAGGCTGTGTTCATTACTGATTGCTTAAAGACAGCATCCTGCCTCCTTCTGCACCTTGGAAGTAGATCAGATTGTGACCTTTCTGGTGCAATATGCCGTCTTCCTTTTCTTTTTCTTTGCTGACTTCAATCTGAGTTTTCCTCCCCCCTAAAACTTCATACATTTTCTCATGCTGGAGGTTTCTTTCCATGACTGTAGTATCATCTCTTCTTCACAACGCTCCCCTTATTGCAGTTTTAGTCCAGCTGTATTTTCAACTTTGGTAGCATTTTCAGCTACACACAGATTCCTTCAGGTCAACTTTGATTGTTCCCTGCTGTGTACTGCTGTCAGCTCCCCAGTGAGTACCTCACTTGGGCCTTCTACATTGTTCTTCAGAGGCTCCAGGCTATCTCCACTGATTAGGTTCAATGATTTCCAGGGAAATTTAATTGCTGAGTGTGACACACTGGGCTGTTCTGTTCATTATTTGGTTTCCTTCCTATCTGGGCCAAGGATAGAGAACCATACTGTCCATTTCTAAATTCATGACCACTTAATTTAAGGTTGCTGATTTACACTGTCCATGGCATAGCTGCATTGGCACACCCTGACTTGAAGTCCATTAGCAACTTGTACCACTCATTATGACTCACTAAGTTAACTTGACAATGATGGTCGATATGACTAGTAAGAAGTGCATGACAAGAGAATTATTTGAGTGGGAGATATGTCTCAGTAAGCATCTGCCACTTCTGCATTAAATGGTCTATGAAAGGTGGTATGATGAAGTGTTAATGGTCGTACATGTTTTAAATAGTTGTACATAAATGTATTTATATCAGGGTCTGAAACGAACCATGGAGGGATTATTTTTGTTTGTTTGTTGAATTTATAGATATATATATGTATAAATGTGCTAGTTTGAAGCGAGCTAGGATGTTTTGGTGAGAAGAACTAGATAATAGGCTGAGAAATGAAAACAATGGTGAGGTCTACTTTGTTCACAGTCTTGCTGAGATGTGTAGAGAGGAAAAGCAAAACATTAGATAAAGTCACTTCGCTTGGGCACTTTGCTCTGGGCTGTGCTCTCAGCTCTTTGCCTGCTGGGGAGCTGAGGCTGCTGGCTGAACTCCATCTTGCTTTCTAACCTCACCCTCCATTCCCTTTGGCTGATTCACCTTTGCTTCTTAATCCCTCTGGCCGAACCTCCATTCTTCCTTGGGACTGGGATAAGGTTGAGAGGGGTAGGGGGGAGGTGAGGGGGTGGTTGAGAGCCCCTCCTGGGGACTCAAGTTTCTGGGAGGGCTGTTGTGTTTCTGTATTACTTTTACTTTGTGTATTTCTGTCTATAACTGTATATACTGTAAATATCTGCTTGTAAATTGTGCTAGCTGTAAATATAAGCTTCATTCAAAATTTCCTGAGCCGTCTGAGTCTAGTCTGGGTGATTTCTAAAGGGTGGGGGGGCGAGGGACACCCAAACCATCACAATCATTTTTTAACATTTGAAGCAAGCTAGGAAAAATAAAGCTGAAAAGGAAATAAACCAATTTTCTCTAGATTGAAACAAAACACTGTATGAGACTATGACTAAGGAGAGGAAGATTATCAGCTTTCCTTCACTCAGAGCCAAGACTAAGGTCATCTTCACTTGTAAAATGGCAGAAGACAAATGACATACATTTGGGTGTGCTATGGAAAAAAAAAAGAATTCCTGATGCATTTTATGATACAATATTTTAGCTATGTTTTAAAAATTCTTGGAAAACCAACCCTACAGAAAAGATTTAACTAAACTACTTCCTTAGATACAAAGTGAAAGTGAAGATGAATTTTGACACTTTCTTGTCCTTGAATTCTGGTCTTCCCTTTAGGGTTTTCTGTGTTACGGAGTGAAATGTGGTTAACACAGTCACTAATGCACTTGACTTCCTTATTCCCCTTTGGAACATATTTTACTTTAACAGATGTTTTCAAAATAATTAAATGGTGGTGAGCATGCATTATTGACAATGTCTGATGCCACACTAATGCACTTCACATTTAAGCATTTGTCACCAGCAGGGATGTATTCTCAGGAATGTTGTGCTCTTTATAAATAACTTCTCTGAAATATCTGGATTGCAAATGTGAAGAAGTAGGGAAATTCTGATATCTTCTAAATATTAATAAGCCATGAATACAGCCTCCATTCTGTTGCCATGGTAACTGAAGTTTTGCTGTTATCATTTGTGTGTTGCACTTTAAAGTAGTAGGAAAAGCACCTTAAATATCTTGTCTTGAGCCACTATAAATGAAGGCATTTAACTCCCTGAATTGTGAAAGAACAATTATATTTTCTTAAAAAATTATGAAATTGTTGCTAAAACTTTCTAGTAAATTGAAGTGCTAATTATGAATGGGAAATCTATGGCTGATATTAGTTAAATGATAGAAGAACTTGTCCACTTATCTCTACACTGTGAAGATATTTTCTTTTTTCCCCTTTTTTCTTATAATTTAAAGGGAAAAAAAAAGGTGAAAAGGGAAATGAGAAGGAAACTGCTAACCATCCAGCCTTTCTCATTACATTATTAGTTTATCCAAAAATTCACAGTATCACAGTATCACCAAGGTTGGAAGAGACCTCACAGATCATCAAGTCCAACCCTTTACCACAGAGCTCAAGGCTAGACCATGGCACCAAGTGCCACGTCCAATCCTGCCTTGAACAGCTCCAGGGATGGCGACTCCACCTCCTCCCTGGGCAGCCCATTCCAGTAGTCAATGACTCTCTCAGTGAAGAACTTTCCAAATAGGATTTGGGCAACAGTGCAGGAACAAGGCAGAACCTGCATGCTCATCTTACTGAAAATATTTTTGCTAAACTGTGTATCACTGTGTCCTGACAGAATCACAGAAAATCTTCACCCAAAAGAAAAGGCTTCCATTTGACATTTATACACTCCAAAAGATTTATTGAAATACCCAAACTGAAATGTGATCTCTGGGCAACCTGTGTCACACCACCCTCACTGTCAAGAACTTCTTCCTAACATCCAGTTTAAATCTCTCCTCTGCCAGTTTAAACCCATTACCCCTCTTCCTGTCATTGCAAGACTTTGTCAATAGTCCCTCCCCAGTCCTCCTGTAGGCCCCTTCAGATACTGGAAGGCCACTCCGAGGTCTCCTTAAAGCCTTCTCTTCTCTATGCTGAAGAGCCCCAACTCTCATCGCCTGTTGTCGTAGTTTTTTAAAGAAAGCCAACAGAAATTAAACCCTCAAATCAAATTGGAGAGAAAATACAGAATTGTATTGAGAGAAACACAGCGATAGACATTACAAAGCAATTACCATGGCAAACCCCCTTGAAGATTTCCCCATCCCCAAAAAAAACTAAATCTACCTTCCCCAGTGCTCCAATCCCCCCCCACCCCCTCCGCCATCCAAGAGGCCTACTGCTTACATGTTCCTGATAAAGTGGCTCCCACCACACACACAGGGCAGGAGGAGGAGGAAAGGAGAGTGAACTGACCTTGTTGAATGGAGAAGCCCAAACCTGAACACAACACTCCAGGTGTGCTCTCACCAGGGCTGAGTAGAAAGGTTACTGCTGGCCCAGGGTACTACAGGCTCATATTCTGCTTTATGTCCATTACAATCCCTAGTTCCTTCACTGGAAATCTGCTTTGCAGCCAAACACCTCTCAGCCTGTTTGGGTGAGTGCTTGGGATTTCTTACTCCCCAAGGACAGGACTTGGTATTTTCCTTTGCTCAGCTTCAGGAGATGCCTGTTCACCCCAATTTCTAGTCTCCTGGCATACCACTGAACAATGACACAATCATCTGGTCTATCAGTCAACTCCTCCTTCTCCTTGAGTATTATCTGAAAACTTGCTGTTAGTGCTCTATCCTACCACCCAAGTCACTAATAACTATGTTAATAAGTATTGCTCCTAATCTGAAACCCTGAGATACAGCACTTTTGACTGGCTTCCACAATCCTTTGAGCCTGTCAGTTCAGACAGTTTTCCATCCACCTCACTAGGCCACTTACCCAGTCACTACTTCATCAGTTCAACTGTGAGAACATTATGGGAGATAGTGTTGAAATCTTTCCCTAAGTCAAGAAAACTCTCTTCCTTGTCTTAAAGACATTGTGAAGTAGTTTTGAGATTGGAAAGAAAGACTGGAGGTCAGAAAAGTGGCTATCTTAAGAAGCTAGAAGATCTAAAGTTCAGAACAAAAACTGGCACACTATCATAATCATTACCCTTTCACTGAAGAAATGGTTTGATGGAGATCAAGAACAGAGAATAGAGACAGTGGAGAAAATATAAATTGAAGCAAGACCAACTACAATTGGTTACCAAGCTTTGTAAGAAATATTGCCAGATGCATCCCATGAGTATATCTGCTGAAAATTCCCCAGAAGGTGACTCTTGGTAGCTGTAACCATCCCTTACAGCCTTGCTTTCTCCACTCCTTTGTAGATTGCAATGCATCTCTGGAAAAGGAATGGTTGGGGGAGAAGCATGCATTACATTGTGTCTGTGTCTCACATCTCAGTGAGCAAAAATAGAGTATTTGTGGGTTTCTTTCTTTTCAATGAGAAATAGAACCAGAGCCAGAAGTGTAGTTTGAAAAAGGGAAGACCTCTTTGCTGTCTACAGCTATGTGAAGTTACATTGTGGAGAGGCTGCTGCTGGTCTCTTCTCACAGATAATTGGAGACCAAGCAAGTGGGAATGGCCTCAAGCTGAGACTGGGGAGGTTCAGATTGAACATTAGGAAAATGTTTTTCGCAGAGAGAGTGGTCAGGCACTAGAATGAGCTGCCCAGGGAGGTGGTGGAGTCACCCACCCTGGATGTGTTTAAGAGTCATTTGGATGTGGTGCTTAGGGATATGGTTTAAGGTGAATCTTGAAGAGTAGGGTTCTAGATTGGACTTGGTGATCCAAGTAGGGTCTTTTCCAACCTGGATGTTTCTGTGATTCTGTATCATGCAAACTGTTAGTGCACAGTAACAAACTTAAGACATCTCAAGTTTTAAAGTTTAGAAACTTTAGCTCATCAGTGTCATGTCAAAGATTTCAAAATTCATGCCAGCTTTTGGAAATGCAGGGGACAGGAAACAGAAAATAAAAGTAAAACAGGTTTTAAAAAGACATGAAGTATTTTCCAACAGTTTATTTTTCATCAAAAAGTCCCCTCTTCAGACAGAAGTCTTCATGTCAATTTTCTGCATCAAGCTATCCTTCTTAAGTCAGAAGAAAAGGTTATTTCTGTCACTCTAAATGTGACAAAATACACAAAGTCCCAAAAGATAAAAGCGAGAGTAGAGATCAGGAATACGTGTTTTTGTTGACATTCTCAGAATACAGGGTGGCTGGCCAGTCAAAGACAGATGTCTTTCATGTGCCCTGGCCCATTTCACTGGGCTGGTGTACAGTCTGTTCAGGCTCAGGCAAAACAGACTTAGGCAGAGTCAGTGAGCTACTGGCCTTTGACACAGAGAGTCTCTACATTAGGTGAAAAGACAAGAATCAGATGGAGAAGCCATTGAAAACATTCCATGGAAAGAAAAGGAGTCTTAATAGAAAGAAGTCTTAGCATTTTTTTTAGGCTAGTTCAGAGGTGATAGTAGTGCTTTACCCACATATTGAGCAAATGGAAGGCAGACTGTCATGATGAAGTAGAAATCCTCTCACTTTTTACTTCAGGTTCTTCAGTTTTTACCATCCTCTGAGCATTGCTCAACAACAAAAAAGAAAACACTAAAAAGACATAACATATTGACCATTCATCTCACCAAATTGTTTTTCGTTTGCACTTTCTGATCCCACACTTTGAGTTTTATGAGAGATAATCCCAATACAGCTGTAAGGTTACAAACATAACAGAACTCCTGGTTTTGTTTGTTTGGGTGGCAGGTTGTGTTTTGTTGGGGTTTTTTTTGTTTGGTTTGTTTCAGTTTTCTTGGTAGCGATTTTTTGACCCATGACTTCTGATCTTTGTCTTGTGTTCATGCCCTTCCTATGGCTTTCTGTAACACCTATTATAAAGAAGGGATGAATCATAGAATGGTTTAGGTTGGAAGGGACTTCAAGGATCATCCAGCTCCAACCCCCTGCCATAGGCAGCGACACCTCCCACTAGAGCAGGTTGCTCAAGGCCTCATCCAGCCTGGCTTTAAACGCCTCCAGGGAGGAAGCATCCACAACCTCCCTGGGCAACCTGTTCCAGTGTCTCACCACCCTCACTGTAAAGAACTTCCTCCTAACATCCAGTCGGAATCTCCCCTCTTCCAGCTTAAACCCATTCCCCCTCGTCCTAACATTACTAGACCGTGTAAAGAGTCCCTCCCCAGCTTTCCTGTAGGCTCCCTTCAAATACTGGAANAGCACACTCAAATAAATGATTCTCACTCGATTTGGAAGTTAAAAAGAAAAGCTTGACAATAACTTTAAAAGGGTACCTGAGGTAGGGAATGTACAAAAGGCATAGGGAAGGGAAAGCAAATACAAAAGGTATAAATACAACCTGATTGTGATGGCTTTGTCTGCCTCGTGGTTGATGGCCATGTGGTGAAACAAAGAGAAACCAGGAAGAGATGGCAATGCCGGTATGCAGGAAGCAGAGAATGCAGAGAGAGAGTGTAACAGGAAGTCCCCCTGCTTTCATGGGACAGGAAGGGGGAGTGGGCTACCCATCACCTGGTGGTCTTCAGACCCACCCCTGGGGAGGGGTCAAGACCACCTAGGGTCAGGTTCAGGGTTACTCCCACTGGAGTGTTAACCCTATACAGTAAATTAAGATCAAGCGATGAGTCAACAGAAAAAGTCTGATAATGTAATTCCAGCTCTGTGGTGGATTGGCAAAGAGACAGTACTGAGGTGGAAATGGAGAGGTGTCAAATCCTACATAATTGTATAGAACTGTTTCCATTCCACTAGACCAAAGGAGGAATGGTTTCCAGAGAGAAATACACTTCTTCTTGAGGCTACATGGTGACTGTGATTTTATTTGCTTATTCTTTGGGTCAGAAGTAAATGATGTACACATTTAGATATTATAATCTGTTTTCTCTTTCTTTTTCTTTTATTTTTTCTATTTAGGTTGGGTTTTCCATGCAATGTTTCCTGAAAATAGTAATAGCTCCATTTGCAAATGAAGTTTAGATTTCTTTTTTTTCAACAAAGGGAATCTCCTTGTGAAGGAAAATTATTTTCACAAGAAAAATGTTAAAAGGCAGACCAGTCAATAAAAATTCTTTCTGTGTTTGCTCTCACATTCTTTGCTCTTGTATCATAATCATATCCAGCATAGCACAGAGTCTTCCTCCTACTGGTTTGTGAAGGAGGTTTATAATTAATTTATAAGCACTTTTAATTAGTAGACAAGCAAGCATCAAAAATCTCATATGATGAGGAAGCTCCCCTTTAAAAAACCTCCAAATTCTCCAAGTTTGTCAAGAGCACACTACTTGAGCATAAGCTAATTAAAAAATCGCAGTCCAGTTGATAATGGGATATAAAAATAGAACAGTGACAAATGACAGAAATGAAACAGTGAGGTGAGGAGTTTTCTGACTTGAGCTTGAGTTTAAAGCAGTCCAGATATTTTGGATCTATTGCAAAGGATCTGGAAAAAGTTTGGGTCTTAACCACTGCTTCTGTCAGATGCAGCATGTGGCTGGGCTGGACTCGTCTTGAATGCTGGTTTCCGTAATGAAGGGAGCTGGAGGGCAGGAGCACATCCATCTGTTAAAAGCACCATGCCTTTGGAAGTGTTACAAACCAAACATGCACTATGTAACTCCTTCACCTCTGTGTTTGTGGATGCCAAAGAATCACACAGGATAACAGAATCACAAAATTAACCAGATTGAAAAAGACCTCCAAGATCATCGAGTCCAGCCTATCAGCTAACCCTTCTAATTAACTGAACCATGGCACTAAGTGCCTCATCCAGTCTCCTCTTAAACACCTCCTTGGATTGTGACTCCTCCACCTCCTCGGGCAGCCCATCCCAGTGCCAATCGCTCTTCCTGTGAAGAACTTCTTCCAGCCTAAACCTAACCTGACACAGCTTGAAACTGTGTCCTCTTGTTCTGTCTCTGGGTGCCTGGGAGAAGAGACCAATCCCCACGTGGCTAGAACCTCCTTTCAGGTAGTTGTAGAGAGCAATAAGGTTTCCCCTAAGCCTCCTCTTCTCCAGACTGAACAACCCCAGCTCCCTCAGCCATGGTGTACACACCACTAATACCAACTGCAACCAGTGTTTGTTAGTGAGGGAAGTCAAAGCTATGTGTTAAAGAGCTGTTCATTTCAAAGTGAAGACATCTCAACACTGATGCTGATGGCGAAAATGCTAATCAGGAGTTATATGACTGAATGGAGACTTTCTCAACAATGTTGAATTGCTAGAACTGGTACAAGAGAAGGTCAAGATAGTGCCAAAAAGGAAAAAATAAATGACTGCTGTAAATATGAACATTATGGAGAGGAAGCAAGGAACAATAATAACAATGAGGGATCCTAAGATAACTGATGATGCACAATGTTGTGCCACCCCACAACTTACAATAGTTAAGACCTGAGGTATCCTAAATTACAGTGTTAGTATGAGGTCTTTATCACACTGTTCTTCAGTTTACATTTCTGTATTAGTTTGAAGCTCATTGCTACCTCCATATGACATGTTCAAGTGGGATTTTTTCCTCCATGAGAGCAAATCTTTTAATGTTTACATTTTTATAAATGGCTGCTGAGATTCTGGCACTATTAACAGTGTCTTGGAGAGAGAACTTTTACAAAATCTTTGCAAAATCTTACAAGAATTAACATCACTTACACACAAAACAGAACTTTGGGTTTTGCCTATCTTGTTACTCTTTCACATTCATTGGTGGCTTCTAATGTTCTCAGTCTCACCCGGTCTGGCTGCTGCCTTTGTCCCGTGACGACCTGCAGTGATTCAGCCTGATCTTCTCAGACAGCGCACCCCAGAACCCGAAGAACTGTTATCCCCACGGGGATCAACTCCGTGACTGCCTTCACCTCATTCTGGGGACCACAGATANACATTCTGAATTTTGAGCCCCATAATACTTTGCTCCAGCCAGCACTTCATTTTGAAGCTGGCATGAGGCAGGATGGTGTGAATAACAGCAGCAAATATTCAACTTAACCCGTGACATAGATGCAGATTAGTATTTTAAATCTAATAATAACGCTAACATTCTTTAGAGATATGCTAAAAGATCAAGATCTCTGGGAACTCTTTTACTTTGTTTTGATATCCAACAACTTTAATAACCTGGCTATGGTTGGGGTTTAGCCATTTGTGTAAAGATATGATGAGATTACCCTTCCCCTTAACATTACTAGTTCAACCAGTTGGCTTTCCACACTCTGGTGCTACCACACCCACACAGTCATTTCAGAGATTTGAGCACTGTATGAAGCAGCGTTATAACAACCCCAAATGATTGCTTCCAAATGCTTGCTCCTTTGACTTTTACGATTTGCTACATCAAAATATCCAGTTTGGATGGAAATCAATAATACTATCTCCTAAGTATTGCATTCTATAGACCAACATGCTTTAAAGTAGTCCACGAGAGAAAATGTAAAATTTCAGTTGTACTGAAAATGCACAGAAAAATAGCGCACACACACACAAATAGAAGTTAATTTGTGCAGTCTTAATTCAGTCTAAATACTTGCTACATAGATCTAAACCCTCATCAAAAGGCTAATTCCTGCTGTTGGGATTGCTGTACTCTTGTTAGGAAACTGGTTGCCACAGATCATGCAGTGAACACCCCATCTGCATGACATTTTCTGGTATTTCTTATTGTCCAGCACTCATTGCTGGCATAACTTCATTCAGACCACTTGTTATGGTAGGCCTGATAGACCCAAATAATCCTATACGTGTCCTGCCTTGCCTAGGCATGTTTTTCTGCTTCACCAGAGAGGCAAGCATGGGAAATGGACACAAAAGAATCTGTAGCCACTGAGTCTGGCCTGCCCAGAGTTGTGCTAGTTTGAAGCTAGCTAGAATGTTTTGGTGAGAAGAACTAGATTACAGGCTGTGAAAGAGAAACAATGGTGATGTTTACTTCACTCATAGGGTTGCTGAGATGTATAAGAGCAAGAATCCAAACATAGATAAGACATTCGGTCACTGCCTGGGACTTTGAGCTATATTTCTCTGATTAATCCACCTGCTTCCTAACTCCCCTGGCCGACCCTTCATTCTTCCTTGGGCACAAGGCAACATCTGGGTAAGGTAGAGAGGGGTGGGAGAAGGTGGAAGGATGGTTGGGAGCCCCTCCTGGGGACTAAGGTTTCTGGGAGGGCTGTTGTGTTTCTGTATTAACTTTTTTTACCTTGTATACTTCTGTCTGTAACTGTGTATATTGTAGATATCTGCTTGTATATTGTACTGAGCTGTAAATATAAAGCTTCATTCAATTTCCAGAGCCAGCTGAGTGTAGTTTGAATGATTTCCAAAGTTTGGGGGGGGCAGGTACACACACTTAGCTTGTGCCTGCCTAGTGCAAGGCCTGTGCTTTTCCCAACTTAGGGAAAAGTGAGCCTGTGGCTTTGCCTAATATGGTATGGTTTGGCTAATTGCCATCCTGATTGGCTGTTCTGTGTCCAAAGGGCAATTAATCTAGGCCCACATTGATAAAAGGAGACACTCAGGTAAACAATGTGCTTGGCTTCCCTGCACTTTCCTGTGCTCTCTCTCCTGTGCTCAGCCATGCTCTGCCATTGCCTGCTGCTATTGCCTACTGCCTTATTGTTTGCCCGGTAAATTCCACTGCCTTGAGTTACCAGAAGCAGATCCTGGATGCCTGCATGTGATCGGCCTGTGTGGTCAGCATGACATTGTGCTGAGACTGCAAAACATCCTGCTTCTACATCTGAAAGTCCTGCTTAGCAGGACATATATATTGGACATATATACAGATCATCCAGAAGAAGCCAGGAGACAAGGTCAAAGATTGTCTGCATTCTTTCCCCAGAAAATATCCTGGGAAGAATTAAGTCTCAACGTCAAACAAGACAAAGTCTCCAGAAAGCATTTGGGCATTGTCTGAACTGTGGCTAGCCCCCACAAGGGTAATAATAATGATTTGTGAGTAAATGCTTAAATGCCTCTTTGTAATTCTCTGCTACCTTCTGCCATAGAGCAGAAAGAGCTCCTTGAGCCCATCTACTGGGCAAGTGGCATATTGACTGCAAGCGGCATTTGACCGTGGGAATATTCCAGTTCAGTTACTGTTCATATCTTTTGCTGGTTATGACTAGTTCTAGATATTATCCATAGAATGTTTCCATGACCGTGTAAGAAATGAAATATTATTAAAATTATTGGTCGGGGGTGGTGAGAGTTCTGAATAGCAAAATTAATAAACAATATTAATTTTTGGAAAAATATCATCTCACATTAATTAATTTCCCCTCTGCAACACCACTGTAGTCTACTGTTAGTCTCCATGCTCCATTAACTTTGGCATTGGCCTTTTGGGCCTGTTGGAGAATGACTGGCTTTTGCTGATCACCCCTTCTGTGTCCAGCTGACAAATGAGCTTATAGATGGAAATCAGTGACTTTTGATTGGTGTGATATTACTGCCAGTGCACCATTGTGGTAGCGACTGGCACCTGCTGTTCTTTAACCCTTCACAACCCCACCACAGAAGGATCCTCCAAAAGATTAGGCAAGATGGACAACCATTTATTTCCTTCCATCTCCAGAGCAGCTGTACCAAAAGCTCATCAATATCCTTTTGCGTCCTTGAAATACCCTCTTCTAAGGTAGTCTATACAAAGGATACACAATAGCTTGGTTATTCCACTCATTCCCAGTTAAACTCACTTCACCTTCCAATGCACTCAAATGCTTGGATCCCTGTGTGATTCCAGAAATACAGGCTTTGACAGCCCTGTATCTTGATAGCATTAGGGCACACTGTGCACCAGTATCTACTAGAGCATTACACACTTGTGGGTCAGATGTGCCAAGCCATCAGATCCACACAGTCCAGTAAACCTGACTGTCCCTTTCTTTCACATGGCTGGAGGCAGAGACCCTCTAATCCTGACCAGAATCACTCACTTCTTGAGGAAATTCCTTCAAGAGGATCAAAAGTCAGAACGTCTCTTCTACTCTCTTTGGAGAATTTTCCTCGGGAAGCTGGAGATGTTTTCTTTTCCTGAAGGAATCCCCTATTGTGATTGCTTTCCCTCACAGCTCATGTACTCATGCAGCTAGGACTAAAGTGAGTTTTCCATCACATTTCATCTTGTTCTCTCTGTGGACACCTAGGTAAAGTCACAGGGTGTTCCATGCTGTGTACCTCAAAGTCTCTCGGGCAGGGAAGGATCTACACCTACTAGCTGTAGACACAGGATTCCATAAGTGGAGAACGGCACATGTCTTTGAACTGATGGAAGTCCCAGAACAGCTGAAACACAGGCTCACAGTTCATGCACCACTTGTCCTTGTCCATCTTTCCAGGACAATATTGCCAATGAGTATGCATATGATGGTCATGTGCTTCCTAAGAACTTCCTCCAGAGAGGTGATGTGCATTAGACTTCATCTGTATCTGAAGGTGATTGTTCATCATTCTGATCATTATAAATCACCACCAGCACAGTTAATTCCCTTAGGTAGTAGATGTCTCTCTCTGTGGTAATCCACTTGACTAGGTGACATGCAGCATCCTCCCTGAAGTAGTACCTTTCCTTCATGCCTGATAGAAGATGCCTCTAGAGGACCTGTGTTTGTTTTCCAATCACCTCATCAATTCCCCGTTCCTTAGAAAGGCATCCCAGCTGCTTGGCTTCCCTACCTTCTAATTCCATACTATGGGCCCTGTTATCCTAGCATTGGAGAAGCCAGATTATAATGTGCTTGCCTGGATGGCAGCCAGAAGCCTTTTGCATGTCTTGCAGCTCGCTCAGGGACAGGAGATGGGTGATTAGCTCTGGCTTTTCCTCCTGTTCTTGCGGTGGACCTGGTTCATCATCATCCCTCACGAGGCAGACTGATTTTCTTATGTACTTCTCTTCCTGTATGGGGGAAACTGATACTGCCAGATACTGCTTCTCTGATGCAGCTGTAGCATCTGCTGCCAGTCAGAGAGACTTTCCCCTTGAGGGCACTGAATAATCTTAAACAGGACCCGCTAGACATGGGCAAGGTCCCAGAACATTTCAGTGATTTCTGTCTCTCTGGAATTGCCATGATAGCAACAAACCTTTCCCAAATATTTTACTAGTTTATCAAGATTCTACACTTGTTCAGGGGTGAAATTCCCAAATCCCAAAGATGACCACTGTCCTAGGCACTTGCCCATATTCTCCTCCAAACTCTGCCACTCATAACTATCCAGCCTCAGGGCAGATCTCTGCCTGGAATTCTTGAGAAAAAAAATTGGGATGTTAAATGAGACACAGCAACAAAAGTATGCTGTCTTGGACATCCCAAGGATATTCAACATTATGAAAAGCTGAGAAAACCTATTCCCCTGTCTCATCCACAAAATTATAGAATCATAGAATCAGTCAGGATTGGAAAGGACACAAGTATCATCTAGTTCCAACCCCCCTGCCATAGGTAGGAACACCTCTCACTACATCAGGCTCTCTAGAGCCTCAGCCAGCCTGGCCTTAAGCAACTCCAGGGATGAGGCTTCCACCACCTCTCTGGGCAACCCCTTCCAGGGTCTCACCACTATCATGGTGAAGAACTTCTTCCTAACATCCACTCTGAATCTACCCATTTCTAGCTTTGCTCCATTCCCCCTAGATTAGTAATAAATGACCATGCCACACACAAATACCATCTTAACCCCATGCTCAATGCTATAATTGTATGTCAACAGTATCCAATAAAGCAATATGATAGACCTCATCTATTTCCCTGAGATGATAAACATCACCACAGAGAATACATAGAATATATAAGGATATATATAATGCCACCATGCAAACAGAGCCTGACTGTGAGTACGGATACAAAACTGATACAAAAGTCATTTATAATAAAATTGTTTTAGCAGATTTTGGTCAGATATGTCATTATCTCAACCCTTCAGGCCCCACGTTTGCTACCAAAAGGACTGTTTTAGGCCAAGCTGCAGCTGACCTCCATCCAGCTGCTCACAGAATCACAGAATGGTAGGCATTGGAAGAGACCTCTGAAGATCATTGAGTTCAATCCTCCTGCCAAGACAGGTTCATACAGTGTAGGTTGCACAGGACAGCATCCAGGTGGGTTTTGAATGTCTCCAGAGGCAGAGACTCCAACACCTCTTTGGGCAACCTGTTCCAGTTCTGCATCACCCTTAAATTAAAGAAGTTCCTCCTCATATTTAGGTGGAATTTCTTATGCTCAAGTTTGTGCCCATTACAGCTTGTCCTGACACTGGGTACCACTGAAAAAATACTGGTCCCATCCTCTTGACACTTTCTCAAGACTCTTATCCTCCAAGCAACATTCTCTCTAGTGAAAATATACTGAAATAAAATTAAAGGATTTTTTACTTCTCTGACAACTAATGATTACATTAGCACTTATATTAGCATCATCAGCATTATCATAATAATACTATATTTCTTATAGTGATCATATTAAAATGGAAGTACTTAGAATCATAGAATCATACAATCAACCAGGTTGGAAGAGACCTCCAACATCATCCAGTCCAACCTATCCAACCAAGATCATCCAGTCCAGCCCTATCCAATCAACTAGACCATGGCACTAAGTGCCTCATCCAGGGTTTTCTTGAACACCTACAGGGATGGTGACTCCACCACCTTCCTGGACATCCAGCAAGACAGAATCCCCTGAAAGCATTTGGGCACTGTCTGGGCTGTGGCTAGCCCCCACGAGGGTAATAATAATAATTTGTGAGTAAATGCTCAATGCCTGTCTGTAATTCTCTATTGCCTTCTGCCATAGAGCAGAAAGAGCTCCTTGAGCCCATCTACTGGGCAAACAGCATATTGGCTGCAAGCGGAATTTGATCCAGTTCAGTTACTGTTCATATCTTTTGCTGGTTATGACTAGATCTAGTCTCTTCCAGTTCATTTAATGTTTATATATTTCGATGTTATCCATAGAATGTTTCTGTAACTGTGTAGAGCCAAAATATTATTAAAATTAGTGGTTGGGGGTGGCAAGAGTTCTGAATAGAAAAATTAATAAACAATGTTAATTTTGACAAATATCATCTTGCATTAATTTCCCTTCTGCAACAACACAGTACTCAAGGTGTGGCCTGATCAGTGCTGAGTAGAGGAGCAGAATAACCTCCCTTGTCCGTTGGCTCTCCTGGCCACCTGAACACACTGCTGGCTCATGTTCAGCTACTATCTACCAGCACTCTCAGGTCCCTTTCTTCCTGGCTGCTCTCCAGCCACTGTGTCCCCAGCCTGTAGCGCTGCTTGGGGTTGTTGTGGCCAAAGTGTACGAAAATTAGCTCATGTGACATCTTCTATGCAGGAAATATATAGGGTCTTCTCTACTAGTCTCAGAAGGAAGGACACCACCTTGGCAATAAATAAGAGAAGTATTTTTTTATCATAGTTAAAGTTACAAAACATATATTGGCAGTGCCTTCCGTAGTTGCTTGTCAGCACTGCACAGGACTCCTAAAGCTCTGCATCTCTTTGTCTTCCAGGGGAAATTATCACTGCAGCATTAAAAATAGGTGCATTTCCTCTTCTCTCTCCACTATGGAGAAGAGGAAATGACATGACAATGTGAGAAATGAAGGAAGAAATAAAAACCATTCCTCCTAGGGAAGTGCAGCAAAGAATTCCAAACAGAACATTTCTAGATATGCTGCGGTTGCTGTACTGGTAAGGAGGTGCTGATTGAGTGACTTCAGCTAGCTGTCTCTGCCATTTTAACAGCAAAACTTCCTACAGTTCAATTATCTGGGGCAGCTTTCCATAATATCACTGAAAAATGAATTGCTAGCATTCCTGCAAAGCAGCTGCTTTCCTGTAAACTGGCGGAAAGATTCTTTAATGAACATTTATGAGCACGTCAGCTGGAGCAGTCCCTTTCCCCAGAGCAGCATGGCTGCCAGGCCAGGGTCCCCAAGAGACCTTCTACCTGAGTGCACTTTGCCAGATTGATGAGCCTCCTTCCGACAGTTGGCTTTTTATGTAGAGAATTTGTTTGGCATGCGCAAGCTGCTTACATCAATATATTATTAAAAGGGGAGGAGGGAAGGCGCTGTGGACACTAACTTGTAGCCATGCTGCACCTCTTCCAGCTGTGTTTGTGTATATATACATCTTCTAATCTTGCATTTCTTCCTCCCCTCCCTGCCCCAGAGAAGCTAGCTACCCATGCACCAGCATATTTCTACATCCTAGTTACGTATCTCTTAGCCTACTTGTTCTTCTCTGGCTGTCTCTTTTCTCTCCTTCTAAGTAGCCCTGTTTTCCCCCTAAATTCTCAATGGTCCGTAGTACAAACATGCATAGAAACGTTACTCAGCGGGTTTGCATAGTAAACACAAATGGATATTGTTCTTGACATCTTGTGAACTTGTCTCTCCCCCTTGTATCTTGAGAGAACACAGGACCTACTGGCCCTGTATGAGCCTTGCTGCATTTTTAATCATAGTCCCTGAAATGCAGGGGAGCAAGATGTTGTCACCTCGGCATATTTTATCCCTGATCAAACATTAGTGGACAGCTGTTCTAAACTTGTAACACCGTCTCGTCTACGCCGGCTGGTGGTTTGGTGGCAAGAGTGCAAAATTTCACCCAGCTCCTTCTTTTTCATGTCTCTCTTTTTCTCCCTTGCCTAAGTGTTGGATCCCTGCTCTCCACTTTAGCATCAGACAGTCATTTCCAGGAAATGTCAGTACACAGAGGGGACTGTTAGCAAGGAGACCATCCACCTTATGAAATAATATTAACAAAACCAAAGTAAGCATGCCAAGACACTGAAATACTTACAAACACTGAATGTCATTTCATTTGCACAGATAACAGCAGCCACAAAGGCATGTTCTGTGTATTATATAAGTGATTATTTCTTTCCTGATGGGTAGGTTTGGTTTAAATGCTATGTTATATTTGATTCATTTTTAAAATACTTTTTGTTAAGACCATAATAGTTGTTTCTGACGGAGCTTTCAGGTCTAAGAAACCACCAATATGCAGTATTTTGGCAGATATTTACAATCTTCTATTAAAAAATAATAGCTTAAGACATCATTGCCACCTCAGACTGCCTTAGATTTATTTTGATATTTTGAAAAAGTGTGATTTCTGTTTTGCCAGTGATTTTTCATTATCTGAAGGCCTTCTTTATTAAACTGGAGCCACATAATTTGAAAGTGTTGCTTGTTAATACTTGAATGTCACTCAGCAATTCCACACTTGCTGGGAGAAGATGAATGCTTTCTTTAAATGATATTTTTCAAGCCAGTGTAAGAAGTAGGATTTATGGAAGCAATCTTTAATTCTCTCGTTACTATTCTAGATTAGAAAAAGGAATGTAAAACCTCAGAAATTCCATTTACTATGTCTGGCATTCACAAAGCATTACATAACACAGCCTCTCCATTCGAAGTTCCTTTACTACATAATTATGTAATTTTTTGCTTGATCCCAAACAAGCAACACTTGTGCTGCTGTCAGAGTCCTTGCTTCAGCATCATCTTTGTACATGCTTAGAATACTTACAGAGTGCAACATCTACATCATCTACAGCTTGGAATTTGTGCCAGTGCTTACAATTACTAAGTGTCTGTTTCAGAAATTAACTGCAATTGTTTGTGTATGTGGCCATAGGTCATGAAGTCAGTTTTTACGTGAGAACATCCGCGATGTAGAAGATTGCTGGAGACAGCATAAAGATCTTGATGCAATTGTTGTCTAATTTCTAAACATGTCAAGATATTGCAGGAAAAGCATTCTCCTGCCAATGAAATGCTAGGCGAGTTTGAAGATCCAAGGAGGTTATGCTGAGATTATGAATTGCTTTGGTCAAAATTTAAATAATTTTTAAGTATTATGTTCTTTTCTCCTTACTGCATTAAGGGGAGGTGGCAGGAGACTTTGCAGTACTTGAAAAGGTAAAGAAGGGCAACAAGGCTAATCCAGGATTAAAGAAAATGAGCTCTGAGGACAGTCAGAGATATCTTTAAACCATACAGCCCAGAGGGAAGACACTTAAAGTGGAAATCTCTGGGAAGTATACACATTGCCAATTCAGTTTTTTTGGTTGTTTTGGTTTCTTTTTCTGGATTTGTACACAGGCAAGACATAGCAAATATGAATAAGGTAGTTAAGGGGATCACAAAAATGTAGTATGCCTAGGATCACAAATACTTCACTGTAAAATAAACCAAAGTACAGTGCTCAAAAGATGTTTTAACTGAAGAAAGTAAAAACCTGACTAACTCTCCCTCTGATTTGCTTTTTAAATGCTGTAAAATCATCCCAATTTTATTTACAAAAGGACTACAAAATCATCTTGTGAGACACTTGGAAGAAAACTGATTTTTCTCTCTGAAAAGGTCCAGAGGAGAGCCACGAAGATGATCAGAGGGCTGGAGCACCTCTGCTATGAGGACAGGCTGAGAGAGTTGGGACTCTGCAGCCTGGAGAAGAGAAGGCTTCGAGGAGACCTTAGAGTGGCTTTCCAGTATCTGAAGGGAGCCTACAGGAAGGCTGGGGAGGGACTATTGACAAGGTCTGCTAATGTAAGGATGAGGGGTAATGGGTTTAAGCTGGAGGAGGGGAGATTTAGACTGGATGTTAGGAGGAAGTTCTTTACAGTGAGGGTGGTAAGACACTGGCACAGGTTGCCCAGGGAGGTTGTGGATGCTTCCTCCCTGGAGGCGTTTAAGGCCAGGCTGGATGAGGCCTTGAGCAACCTGCTCTAGTGGGAGGTGTCCCTGCCTATGGCAGGGGGTTGGAGCTGGATGCTCCTTGAGGTCCCTTCCAACCTAAACCATTCTATGATTCTATGATTCAAGTTCAAGTAATATTTAACTTAACTGAATTAGTGCACAGGATACTTAGGATACTTTTTTTTTTTAATCTCACTGTGTATTTGCTTTGTAACAAACATTCACTGTTTTGTCCGTGCTTTATTTCATCTATTCTCTCACTAAAACAATGTCAGCTTCAAGGAGACCCTCTATGAATGTCAGTGTAGGGGTTTTTTTGTTGTTTTTTTGGTTTTTTTTATTTACTCCCAGCTTTCAAAGTACATATTGCAAAGAAATGTCAATGAAAGTGGCATTTCTGAGTTTACAGATGTGAAAGTCCTTTACAGGGAAATGGAATAAGAATCAGAGGAGTTTGTGGGTGGAGCTGCTTTTCTATGCTGTATGATTACTTGCAGAGAAGCAGCAAGAGAAAAAGAAGCCTTCTCTGTATAGTGTCAGGGAATAAAGGGAGTCTAAAATGAGCTGCCAGACTGTTTTGTCAACGAAGTTCTGAATAAAATGAAGTCATGTGAATTTGAACAGTTAACAGATGGATTAGAGACCTAATTATCTGTGATACTGTATATGACTCAATGTTACTGTGAAAGAGGCAGCCTGTGCCCTAGCACACTTGCCTCAAGTCTGGCAAAATGGGCCACTGGTCTTTATTTGAGCCCTGGGACATAAATGGTCTAGTTCTTGTTGCAGTAATAGTAATACTGGTGATAATAAAATGAGCTTTTGAAAAGCTTTTCAAAAGACTCTGTTTCCCTTTGACTGACTGATCTCATAGACTGGTTACAGCACAAGCATTTCACAGAGAAGGTTTGAATTAGATGAGGTTACAACCCAATTCAGTCAGGTCTCATGCTTGCTCATCCATTTGACTTCTCAAAAGCCTGAGTGGCAGTCTAATGAGAGATCTGCAGCCTAAATTCTCAGGATCTTCAGCTCCTGAACAGTTTGGCAAACAGTTTCATGCCACTATGTACTCAAAAGGTTTTCAGGACTGCCAAGCAGGTGGTATGGGGGCTCTCAACATAGCCTCTCCCTCTTCTAAGTCACTAGTGGTTTTATAATAGTTGTGGAGAACTTCGCAAATCAATTCTAGGTTTGGAAAGGTAGCTTTGCACATGAACAGTGGTGAAATTCATTTGTACACAAGAATCTGTTTTATGTAAATCTGTCTGGAAGGAATTAAAACAAAAGAAAACGCAACCAAAAACAAGCAACCCACAACCCAACAACAAAAGTGCTTTGTTTCAGATCTTCTGAAATGTCCTGCTTTACTGCTTTGACACAATTAAGCAGCTGAGGAAAATTAATGAATTTAAGCAAGGTTGGGAGTTGACACTGAAATAGGAATGTCAGTACTAAACTAAATCATGGCACTTTCATTAATTTTGCTTATAATTGAAGTGACTTCATGAAAACGTTCAGGTATGCAGACAAGTAATTGTTGAAAGTTTCCCATGGCCGTAGTGCTCCACACATTCTCAGGTAGCTAATATTCCATTAATGAGCTAATCACAGTTTTCAATGGGGTAGGCATAAATGCTGGACAGCCAAGCTACAAGACTTTGGTAGAGCTGGAGTTCAGACATGCTCTGTATGTCAGGGCAATGGACCTAATGGCTTGCCAGAGCAGGGCATGAGGTTCGGGGACATAAGTACTCCCTTCTTCAGTTGTGTCCTATCAGGCAATAAGAGCTATGGCTTTTATGAAAAATAGACAAGCGTTCGTTCTGACAAAACTAAAGGCATGCTTCACATCTTTTTGTTACATCTTTTGCAGGGAGACCTACATTTAGGTTATACAAAATTAAATCAGTCATAGATAAGCACTGCCAGTGAACATGCCATTAAAGAATGATTCACTTCCTTTTTCTTTATATCTTTAAATCATAGAATCATAGACTCAACCAGGTTGGAAGAGACCTCCAAGATCATCCAGTCCAACCTATCACCCAGCCCTATCCAGTCAACTACACCATGGCACTAAATGCCTCATTCAGTCTTTTCTTGAACACCCCCAGGGATGGTGACTCCACCACCTCCCTGGGCAGCCCTTTCCAATGGCAAATCACCCTCTCTGTGAAGAACTTCCTCCTAACATCCAGCCTATACTTCCCTCGGCACAACTTAAGGCTGTGTCCCCTTGTCCTGTTGCTGGTTGCCTGGGAGAAGAGGCCAACCCCCACCTGGCTACAGCCTCCATTCAGGTAGTTGTAGACAGCAATGAGGTCACCCTTGAGCCTACTTTTCTTCAGGCTAACCACTCCAAGCTCCCTCAGCCTCACCTCACAAGGCTTGTGTTCCAGGCCTCTCTGCAGCTTTGTTGCCCTTCTCTGGACAGGTTATCTACTAGAAAATATGAACACAGTAGATATAGCAACAAATTGCAGTAAGAGTAGAGCAGACTAGAAACACCACTGGCTCTGTTTTCAAACTGAGTTTGAAGCAAGTCAAGAGAAGCAGATGAAGTGGAAGCTGGGCTTGGAAGTTAGTAAGTTACACTGTAAACACTATAGAGAAGCCCAGTCTCACTAGTTAAGACAGGAAAAAGAAACTGGCATTTGTCTGAGAAAATTTTGTCCCATCCCTGCTTGATTGCTGAGGAAAATGAAAAGATGACAGGGGAGACTGTCTCTTTAGAGTGATGTGGTGGCTGACTGATAATTTGATGGCTACTCCCAAGTCTTGGAATTATGGCAGCCGATCCAGATACATCATAAGACATGCAATACGTAACACAACAGATCAGGATAAAAGCTTTCTCCACTGGACAAAATACTGGGGTTACTGCACTTATGTCAGGTTAAAAGCGTGTGTCAAATATGAATCATTGTTCAATGCATCACTTAGCAGCTGAGCAGAAGGAAGTCTTGATTGTGACCCTTATTTTTCTTCCTTCTCATAGCTGGTTCCATACTCTAAAAGTTGAGGTATTTTTTATCATGCTGACCAGAAAACACCTTCAAATTCCAGATAATGCCACAAATCCACCAGCTTCTTGCTTTAATCAAATTGGCTTCTTGTACATACCCACTTTTGGTTGCTTTTTTTTTGACTGATAAAACTTGAATTATTTTCTTCAAATTGACACATCTCCAAAGCAAAGGTACCACATCCAAACATGTTGTCTACCTTTTCTCTACTCCCATTTTGCAATGAGAGCTGTGGAAATGGGAATAAAAAACTGTCTCTTTTGCTAGGAGTTCTTAGTCACCACCCTCTCTGGTCACCTTCTCACCCAGCTATGGTTTAAAATTCTAAAGGAGAGAAGTTATCCTGTAAGTAGACTGATCCTTTTGGAATGATCAATTTTCTGTGATAGTATCTACAGGGAATGAAAAAAAGTCAGAAACGGGTAGATTCAAACTGGATGTTAGGAGGAAGTTCTTCATCATGAGGGTGGTGAGACCCTGAAATGGGTTTCTCAGGAAGATGTGGAAGCTCTCTTCTTGAAGGTGTTTAAGGCCAGGCTGGATGAGGCTCTGGACAGCCTGATGTAGTGTGAGGTGTCCCTGCCCATGGCAGGAGGGGCTTGAACTAGCCTGTTGGAACAAGAAAGCCTTCATCATAGGGTACAGTGTGTTATGGAGGCAGGAAATTAATGAGGCCGAGTCGGGAATTTATATAAAAAATAGAGTTATTTTGTTTCCCTGAAAGCCGCCCCCAAAACTATATACAGAAATTAACTTAGTTTTAATTAGCAGGTTCTTAGTTGGTTGAGAAGATCTACATGGATGCCACAGGTAGACTTGACTATTTTAGAAGTCAGAAGTTGGAAAAGGCTTGAGCTATTAAATATAACGTTCCCCCACTATCAAGGTAAGGCTGAGCCAAAGCTACTCACAGCAGAATCACGCTGACTTGAATGGAAGGGCAGTCCAAAGGCTTGCTCCTGCGGGTCTTTCAGAAGAGGGTCGTTAAGAGCTATAAAGCTGCACAAATGGGGTGCTTAAGGCCAACGCAGTACTTCAGAGCTTGTCTTTCGGAGCATCAGGGGCTCCTCGTGCAGAAGCTATCCAGGCTGGGGGCGAGAACTCCAAGGCAGGAACGAACTCCACAGCAGGAACTCCCCAAGGTGGGAAGTCCCTCCAGTATTTATACCCTTCCTTGACAAAGAGCCGAGTCACCACTTCCTAGGTGCAAAGAACACACAGCCAATCCCCAGCCGATTGCAGCGCGGGCCCGGCACGGGGCACCCCTCCTGCCGGAAGGGTCCCTTGCTCCCCCCCCTTCATGCCTGCAGGGCAGGGGGGGGAACAGGTCTTTTCACGCCTTTTCCTCTCCCATTCAAACTACAGAGGGAGAGGAATTTTGAGGTGTATGGGACTCCAGGACACAGTGTTGCAAGGATCTGTCTGGAATTAATTCCACTGCAATGTTTCAGCTGAGAATGGTTTAAGGAGTGGAGTTTTTTTCATTTTATCTGATCTGATACTTGTGTTCTGACAGCAGAGAAGGTGGCCTCAGGTAGGCAAGACAGTCCATTGGGTAGATCATAGAATCATAGAATCATCAGGGAAACATGGCAGTGGATTTTATCCCAGACAAATCTCTCTCCTCACAACACTATGATGAAGGCTTTCTTGTTACAGCTTTATGAATTCCTACAGGACACTGAAATATTCAGTGGAAGAGAAGAAGAATATCAACAACGCTAGATAGCAGTGGGTATGACACTTGTCTTGGTTCCAATGGAGTCTTATTTTATGGAGTCTGAGTCTCAGCATTTCCTGCTTCTGCTTAGCATAAGTGGCATTTCCCTGAGACTGCCAATTTTTTCTGAACTTTCTTAGAGAGCATTTCCCACCCACTGCATAGAAACATAATGCATATGCCCATGGGCTGTGCCGTTAGGCAGCAGAACACACCAGAGTTAGGCATTGCACTTCTCCCACCTGCCCCGTGTACACCCGACCTTAAGCATTAAAATAGCTTCTGATAATGAGGTCCTTGTTAATGAGTAATATCTTGTGTTCATTTATATCAGCATTTGTGTTTATAAGAACAGCAAGTGTGGTTCTCTTTGGATCTTTTAAATTTTTTTTTTTAATTCTTCTCTCAATTTATGGGATTAATTAATGTTAATGGTATTAAGTTAGTTCATCTATCACCCCCTTCACTTAGAATCATAGAATCAGTCAGGATTGGAAGGGCTAACAAGGATCATCTAGCTCCAACCCCCATGCCATGGGCAGGGACATCTCACAATACATCAGGCTGTCTAGAGCCTCATCCAGCCTGGCCTTAAACAACTCCAGGGGTGAGGCTTCCACCACCTCCCTGGACAACCCATTTCAGGGTCTCACCACTCTCATGGTGAGCTACCTAACATCTAGTCTGACTCTATCCATTTCCAGCTTTGTTCCATTCCCCCCAGTCCATCACTATCTGACATCCTAAAAAGTCCCTCCCCAGCTTTCTTGTAGGCCTCCTTAAGATACTGAAAGGCCACAATAAGGTTACCTTGAAGCCTTCTCCTCTCCAGATTGAATAGCCACAACTCCCTCAGTCTCTCCTCGTAGGAGAGGTTTTCGATCCCTCTGATCATCCTCGTGACCCTTCACATGGGCCTTGATCCATAGATACACACTGCAAAAAAGATAGAATCATTTACTGTAATCTCAATTCAGAGTAGCAGATGTGACAAGTAATGCAGTAAGACTCATCGTTGCAGAAGTCAGGAGGACGAATTTTCTGTCCCTTCCATTAAAAAGCTGTAAGAATGTAAGAATGCTAATTCCAGCTCTTGATTTACTTTTTTCTTTTTTTTTTTTTTTTTTTTGGAGGGGGTCTTTTTTCATAACCATTGGGGAGGAAAGGATCTTATGCATAATTTAATTGCTTTGTCTTTCTCCCTCAGGTCAGTATATTATATTATATTGAAAAGTAATTATGCAGTGAAAGTAAAATGTCAAACTGCAGATGTCTGGTAACAAGTAGTACAGATGTGAATGATTCTATTATGTGCCATCTTGCAGACATCTTTATACCTTTCCTCTGAAGCTTCACCCTCTGTTCTTATATGTTGAGTATTTATGCATCTTGGATGAGATTTGCTTTTTTCCCCCCCTTCTTTGCAGCCTCTAGATCCCAAGCTGGGTTGCCTTGTTGGCAATGATTGATTACCCAATATCTAATTAAACCTGATCCAATCACTTATTATGCAGAGTGGAACAAACAAACTGAAGTCGACTGTCAGCCCCGTGATTGATGATACTGCCAATCCAGCTTTTGTTGCATCTAATGTCCTGACGCTTGTTACAACCAGCCAAAGCTGCGCTGGACAAAGCGTTCTGTCACTCTTCACACAAATTCACTCCCCTCCCCCCCCCCATGCTCCTCTCTTTCTTTCTTTTTTTTTTTTTTTTTTTTTTTTTTTTTTTTTTTTTTTTTTTTTAGGAAAAAAATTATTGAGAACAGCAGAGGTTCTGTTTGGGTTAGTGTGTACAATGAGATCAAAGTCCCCTAGAGATCCAGAGTCTTTAAGTGGCAGGGAGTGGAAGAAGAAGAGTGTGTGGAGGGGAGGGGTTGGCAGGAGGTGTACTTGGTATGGTAATGAACCTACCTTAGGGAGAGTGACAGATATGACATTAAAGCAAACCTAGCAGGGTAATAATTTCTTTTCTATTGTCTGCCAAGCAGGATTCTCTTTGCAGCTCTCATTTATAAATTTTTCAGTTTTAATGTTTTAATTATTTAAAATGCAAATAGGTTCCTGAAGAAAGGAAGAAGAAAATAAAAATTCCCTAAACAAATTCAACTTCTGAAGTTTCATTCACACACTGCAAATCCTTTCTCTTGTGCCTTGCATTTCACTTAGGTTAGTTAGGGTTTGGGTTGGTTGTTTGTGGGTGGTTGTTTTTTTCTTTTGTTTGGGGGATTTTAACCAGAATTAGTCTAACTTTTTGTAGTTTTTCTATTCTGCCTTTTTATTAGTTCAAACCTGGTTGTTTTTTTATTTTTGAGAAGAAGTGAAATAAAATACTATATCCCCTTTAGAGTTAAAAAACTCTTCAGAAAAATGCAAATAGATTTTTATCTAATGGTTTATTTTCTGACATTGACTATGCTTTAAATGCTTAAATTATCCTTAGATATTAGAGAAACTCACATAAAGTAATGGTTTGTATCCTTTCACAAGTTCCAAATGTGTCTTTTATGAATCTATTCACACATAAAATGTTTGCATTGGAGGTAGACAGGTCTCTGTGTGCATGATTCCCATGTGTGCATGATTCCCATGTGACAGTTGGAAGAACTGATAAATGCATTTTTCAAAACTTTATGCACTTAATCACATTTTGCAATTCCAGCACCTGCTAAGTGTGTCTTACAATTCTAACATTCTAAGCTCACATACGGGTTTGAATAGATGACATTGAAAACAAAGCAAAAAATAACAAAAAAAAATCCTGTTAGATTTTAAAAGAATTTAAGCTAAATTATTATTATTATTACTACTACTAGTAGTAGTAGTAGTAGTAGTAGTAGTGTGTGTGTGTAATAAAAGGAATAACCATATCCAATTTGGAACCTTCTTTTTCTAGATAGATAATACAATTCTAAGGTTTATTTAGAATAGAATAGAATAGAATAGAATAGAATAGAATAGAATAGAATAGAATAGAATCAACCAGGTTGGAAGAGACCTCCAAGATCATCCAGTCCAACCTAGCACCCAGCCCTAGCCAGTCAACTACACCATAGCACGAAGTNCCTTCTCTGGACACCTTCCAGCACCTCAACATCTCTCTTGAATTGAGGAGCCCAGAACTGGACACAGCACTCAAGGTGTGGCCTGACCAGTGTTGAGTACAGGGGAAGAATAACCTCCCTCATCCTACTGGCCACACTGTTCCTGATACAGGCCAGGATGCCATTGGCTCTCTTGGCCACCTGGGCACACTGCTGGCTCATCTTCAGCCTACTATCCACCAGTACCCCCGGGTCCCTTTCCTCCTGGCTGCTCTCCAGCCTGTAGCGTTGCTTGGGGTTGTTGTGGCCAAAGTTCAGAACCCTGTATTTGGCCTTGTTAAATTTCATCCCATTGGCCTCTGCCCACCCATCCAGCCTGCCCAGGTCACTCTGCAGGGCTCTCCTACCTTCCAACAGGTCCACACCTGCTCCTAGCTTGGTGTCATCTGCAAACTTACTGATGCTGGACTCAATCCCCTCATCCAGATCATCAATAAAGATATTGAACAGGACCGGGCCCAGCACTGATCCCTGGGGAACACCACTAGTGACTGGCTGCCAACTGGATGTGGCACCATTCACCACCACTCTCTGGGCTCGGCCTTCCAGCCAGTTCCTGGCCCAGCACAGAGTGAATCTGTCCAAGCCATGAGCTGCCAGCCTGGCTAGGAGTTTGTTGTGGCAGACAGTGTCAAAGGGTTTGCTGAAGTTTCCTTTCCCTACCAGGCCAGACACCAGAACTCAGCACATTCGACTGAAAGGTGTGAAGGTGCCTAGGTCAACACATATTTGTCCATGTCTGGAAAAAAAATATGCAGATTATATACATATATGTTTTGAATATTTCACACATCTACTCCTTAGATCTCATTGGTGAAGCACCTGGATGAACAAGTGAGTTCATGAAATAACCCCAGCATTAATGGAATTCGACTAGGGCAAGGGTAGAGTCTTGCACCTTGGAAAGAACAACCCCAGGAATCAGTATAGGTTTGGGACTGACTGGTTGGAAGGCAGTGAAGGAGAAGAATGATTTGGGGATCCTTGTTTATGGGACCTGGCCTTTGGACACAGAATAGCCAATCAGAATGGCAGTTAGCTGAGCTTGACTATATTAGGTGAAACCATAGGCTTGCTTTACACAGATTTGGGAAAAACATAAGCCTTTCAAAAGGCAGGGACAAGCGTTAGGCATGTGTATCTTGTTCACCACAGGATGCAAATATGTCTGGGCAGGCCAGAGTCCTTAGACTCAGTGACTCTGGGTTCTTTATCCTCTTTCCTGTGGTTGCTTCTCTGCAAAACAGAAGGAGGGAGAGCATAAAAACATGCCTGGGCAAGCCAGGACATGTATAAGCCTATTTCGGCCTATTCAGGCCTACCATGATACCCTGCCAAAGCAGGACTATACAATCTAGCTCAGGTCACAGAGGAAGACATCTAGAGAGGCCTTGAAAGTCTCCAGAGAAGGAGACTCCACAACCTCTCTGGGGAGCCTGTTCCAGTGCTTTATGATCCCTACAGTAAAGAAGTTCCCTCTTGTGTTGAGGTGGAACCTCCTGTGCTGCTGTGTAACTGTCCAACTCATCTAAGTGATTTCTAACCCAGTCCTTTTTGACTAAGGAAGAATCTCCCTCCAGATTTTCTCTCTTGCCTCTGGAGATTGGAATTCCTGAGGGCTGGTCTTAGCAGTAAAGATTGAAGAAAGGTCCATCTACAGTAATGCAGCCAGCACACAAAACAAATGGAAGAAGCTGAAAGTCATTGTGTATCAGGAAAACTGTAATATACTGGCCATCAGTGAAATATACTGGGATGCCTCACAGGCCAGGAGTGCTGCAATCAGTTTCTACAAACTCTTCAGAAGGAATAGGATAGGAAGGAGAGGCAGTGGCATGGCCCTGTACCGTGGAAAGTGTTTTGATTTTAGTGAGGTTAATGATGCTGATGATAGTGTTGAGAGTTTATGGGCAAGAATAAGGAGGAAAACCAACAAAGCAGATATCCTGGTTGGAGTCTGTTATGAACAGACAATTAAAATATTCTTTAGGCCTTCAGCTTCACTGAAGTCTGCTGGAAACATAATACAGCAGAGAGAGAGCAGTCCCAGAGGTTCCTAGGATGTGTGGAGGATAAATTCCTGACACAATTGCTGATGAAACCAACCAGGGAAGGCACCCTGCTGAACCTGCTGTTTGTGAATAGAGATGGGCTTGCAGGTCATGAAATAACTAGGGGCTGTCTTGGACACATCAATCATGAAATGCTAAAGCTATCAGTTGTTGAAGATGTGGACCAGCAGAAATGCCACCTTAGACTTACAGAGCACCAACTTTGGCAGAGTCCCCTCAGAGACAGTCCTGAAGGGCCAAGAAGTCCACAAAGAATGAGCATTTCCCAACAGGGAGGTCTTAAAGGTGCAGAAACAGGCACTTTTGAAAACAAATCAGCAGATAAAAGGGCCATCCTATCTGAACAGAGAGATGTGGTTGTAGCTTAGGGAGAAAAGGAGAGTATATGGTCATTGGAAGAAGAGGCAGGCCACTCAGGAAGACTATGAAGTTATCGTGAAGCCATGCAGGAAGAAAATTAGAAGGATCACAGCTGAACTGAAAATTAATTTGGCTTCATCTGTTAAAGAAAACAAGAAATCCTTCTATGAATATATTAGAAACAAAAGGAAGACTAGGGAGAATCTCTGTCCTTCATTAGGTTCAGGGGGGGAACATAGTGTTAAAGGATGAGGAAAAAGCTGGCATACTTAATACCTTCTGTGCCTCAGTCTTTAGTAGTAAGGCTAGTTGTTTGCTGAGCACCCAGCTCCATGAGTTGGAAGCAGAATGAAGCCTCCATAATCCACAAGGAGATGGTTAGTGAGATGCTGCACTTAGACGCACACAAGTCTATGGGGCCATATGACATACACCCAAGTGGAGTGAGTGAGCTGGCAGAAATGCTCAACAAGCCATTTTTCAGCATTTAGCAACAGTCCTGGCTAAGTGTGAAGGTCCCAGGTGGCTGGAGATTGGCAAATATGACACCCATCTACAAGAAGGGTCTGAAGGAGGACCCAAGGAACTACAGAGTTGCCAGACTGGCCCTGGTGCCAGGGCATGTCATGGAGCAGGTCACCTTGAATGCAATAATACAGCATGTGCAGGACAAACAGGTGATCAGTCCAAATCAACATGTGTCCATGGTGTGTGCTTAGTGGATGAAGGAAAGACTGTGAATGTTGCTTATCTGGACTTTAGTAAGGCTTTTGACACTCTCCCACTGGAGAAACCTGCTGCACATGGCTTGGATGTGTAGATGCTTCAGTGGGATAAGAACTGGTTGCATGAGGCCTTGAGCAACCTGTCCTAGTGGGCAATGTCCCTGTCTATGGCAGGAGATTGGAACTGGATGACCTTTGAGGTCCCTTCCGACCTAAATCATTCTATGACTCTATGATTCTATTCTATGGCTGGGCCCAAAAAGTGAACCCAGTTAAATCCATTTGGAAGCCAGGCATGATTGGTGTTCCCCAGGGCTCAGGAGTGAGGCCAGTTCTCTTTATTATCTTCATCAATGATCTGAATGAGGGAACTGAGTGCTTCTTCAGTAAGTTTGCAGATGACACTAAATTGGGCTGGAGCATTGATCTGCTTGGAGGCAGGAAGACTGCAAAGAGATCTGGACAGGCTGAATCAATGGACCAAGGCCAATTGCACAAGGTTTAACACAGCCAAATGTCAAGTCCTGCACTTGGGTAACAACTCCAGACAACACTACAGGCTTGGGGGTAAGTGGCTGGAAAGCTGTCTAGCAGAAAAGGACCTGAGAGTGATAGTTGACAGCCAGTTGAACTTCAGCTAGAAGTGTGTTCAGGTGACCAAAAAGGCCACCAGCATCGTGCTCTATGTCAGGAATAGTCTGGTCAGTAGGAGTAGGGGGGTGATTTTGCCTCTGTACTTGGCACTGGAGAGGCCGCACCTCAAATACTGTGTTCAGTTTTGAGCCCCTCTCTACAAGAAGGATGTTTTTGTGCTGGTGTGGGCCCAGAGAAAGACAACAAACCTGCCGTCATGCAAAGTCAGTTGTCCAGTGTCGTGTCTGGACAGTTCTTGATCTCCAGGGATAGAGCCTTCATAACATTCCTGGACAACCTATGCAAGTACTTGATCACTGTGCTGGTTTGAGGCTAATTGGAATATTTTAATGACAAAAATTAGATTATGGGCTGTGAAAAGGAGACAATGGTGATGTCTACTTGCTGAGATGTATAAAAGCAAGGACACATAGATAAGACAGAGTGTCTCTATCTGTCGGTGTCAGTGCCTGTGTTCTCAGGCTTTTGCTGTTCTGCTGGATCTGTGTAACCCAACTAAACGTTCTGCTTTTGAACTTCCCTTGCCAATTCTTCCAGCATGTAAGGCAGATTCTGGGATAAGATAGAGGGGTGGAAAGAAGGTAGAAGGGTGGTTGGGAGCCTCTCCTGGGGACTCTGATTTCTGGGAGGGGTGTTGTGTTTCTGTATTACTTTTAACTTGTGTATTTCTGTATATAGCTTTAAATATTAGTAATATATTGTAAATATCTCCTTGTATAATTGCTGTAAATATAACTTTATTCCTTAACTTCCAGCTGGCTGAGTCTAGTCTGGGTGAATTCCTTGGCAGGGGGAGGGGGGTGGGTGACTCCAAAACCATCACCCTCACATCAGCAGTGTGTTTGTTGTGTCTCAGTTTGCGTTTATTGCCTCTGGTCCCATTGCTGGGCACCACTGAAGAGTCTGGTTGTGTCCTCTTTGAACCTCCTCTTCAGGTAATTATATATATATGTCAATGAAGTCAGTGCTGAGCCTTCTCTTCTCCAAGGTGAGCAGTCTCCACTCTGTCAGCCTCTCCTCATAGAAAAGATTATCCAGTCCCTTCATCTCAGATGCCCTTTGTCAAATCCTCTCTGGTTTGTCCACGTCTCTCTGGTACTGAAGAGCTCAAAAGTGGACCCACCAGTGCTGAGTAGAGAGAAAGCGCTACTGGTGCTATGTGATGAGCAATAATCATATACTGCAAGTGTACACCTGCTGGCCAAAGATGCCTAACCAGCCCCATATTGTTATCTTTTAGATAAATATACTCTCAAGCACCTTTCCACATACCTATATGTTTGTGAGAGGAGAATAAGATACAATGTGTACATATTTAAAAACTTCCATCTTTGAAGGCTGTAATATGGGCAAGTACTTGCAGGACTTTAAAGAGAAGTCAGATAATCAGGAAGATAGAATACGGCCTTTGCTTTCTAGCAAAGGAAGAGAGGAGTGGAAATAAGTTCAAGACTGGGAACAATTAAAAACAATGTTGGAAAACAATTAAAAAGTGTTTTGAAGGGTGCAGATCTACATAGAAAACAACATTGTGAACATCCAGTAGCATATGCTGCGTGGTGCCTTTATCTTGCTTGCAGCAGTCTCAATAGCATCAGATCCTGTATCTTGATCAAAGTCTTTTTCCAAAATCATACTGAACTAAAGAATTTGGAGGAAGGAGAAGAAATGGCATTTGTCAGGTGTACAACTTGCATATAGAGCATCAGTCTCTCACTTTCATACTCATATAACTTTACTCTTTTCCTTTCATACGTTACAATTCCAACTTACACTGAAGTATAACAGTAACCAAGAGCCAGATTTAAACAAAAATGTGTAGCTGTGTAAAGATACTAGAAGTATTTCACCAAACATGTAGGTATTTCAGTGTGTTATGAAGGGGCTAGTTGAAATCTGAGTTTGGGGTGAAATGCAATGAGGCCAATTCAAAAGTTATTAAATAATTGATTAATATATACAAAGATAATTCCCCCAATCTTATTTACAACTATCCACACAAGTTCTTGGATGCAGGTAGCAGAACTATTTTACAGAATGTCTCTATACAATGGAATTTTGAAAGGTTTTAGAAATGTCTTTGAGAGAGAGAGTCATGCGGCTTAATTCACCGCTTGTGAGGTTAACCAATTCTTTAGCAACTTGAATGAAGAATTCAGAGTACTCACTAGTCCTCAGGCTTAATGTCTGTGTTTCAAAACATATACAGGAAAATATACAGTAGAAGTTCTTTGGTGAATCCCACGTGGGCTGCGATGTGGCTCAGCTGCTGGCACGAACGAACGAAGGAACAAGCACACAAGCCCCTTATTCACCAGCTTACCCCCTTTTATAGGACAATAGCAGAGGCTAATGGTCTCTTTGGCCACAATATCACCAGCACCTTTGGCAATCACCCAAAAAAGGAAGAACCCATAGGCTGTTCTCCTCCAAAAATGGGGGCGCATATGCCTTGCACATGACAGGGGCATGGGCCTTATGAAATCCCTCTTATGCAACCAGACTAGACCTGACTAGGTTGTCTGGATTTCTTCTGTCCTATTTTCCCGCCTCTGGCTGCAACGCAGACAGGCAGGTGAACAGGTCTGGACAAGACAGGGCATGCTCAAGCCTATTTTGTGACCTTTGGGACTCTCTACCACAGAGTGAAAACTTCATCTTGCACAAAACACCTGGTGAATGCAGGAATAGTGTTTATCTAATTCACATGACTGTATATAACTAGAAAATCTAATGAGACTACTTGAATTACCTTGGCACAAATAGCAAGAGAAACAAGAGTTTAGCACTCAGACTTCATTGCAAAGCTGGAGATAAAACAATCTGCAGGTAGTGTTGATGCCTACCTTATCCAGTTCTAATTTATGAATTGACCCTAGCTACTCAATCCTTTGTGTAATAAAATAATAAATGTCATATCAGCCTCCATGGAAGTTACAGAATTACAGTGAGGTATACAGGAGAAAAATCAAGCCCTAAATATTTTAATCATGATGACATATGTGGTGCCAACCCCCTCTCCAAAAAAAAGGCACTAACCAGAAAACCAACAAAACCAACAAACAAAACAAAAACAAAAACAAAAAAAATCAAACCCCACAACAACACAACAAAAAAGCCCAAAGAAACAAAATAGGCTCCTCACAGCATTAAAAATAAATGTTTTACACCAGGGCAATAGGAGGCTAACACTACCAAAGAAAGCTAAATTTAGTCTGTAAAAGGTTATCTTGGGCAAGCACTTATGGTGCATTTCTCTAAATTTTCACTTCAATTAATCTCCAGAAATTCAGTGTCTGATCCCAGTGACAGTAGCCTCTGGCTTCTTCAGAGGCGCTGCTGAGGAAAAATTATCTGACACATATCAAACAAGCAAGAAATGACACTGGACAACATTAATCAAAACTTTCTCATTTCCTGAAGAATTAAGCATTAAATAATTAATTCCAGCACTACAGGCAGCTGTAAAAGAGGCCTCATGCCTCCCCGCTGGTAAGAATTTGTCCTTGTCTGAAAGACTAGATTGATATATTTATTATTTATCAGATTAATCATGGCCAAGAACATTATAGATTGGCAGCCAAGCCCAGCCAGTTATATTGTAATGACCTGTTATTGGAGCTTGGAAAGAACCTGGTGCATCAGCAACATTCAAAAGGATAAGGGGTAGAAGAAATTGTCCTCAAGCATTATTTAAAAACAAAAAAGAATGAAAAGGGAGGGAAGCTCAAATGGCTTATTTTTTCCTAAGGAAAAAAAAAAAAAGAAATAAAGGGAATTGGACAAAGAAGATGTCATTGATCAGCACCTCAGTGGAGGCTGCTAGCTCCTGGGGTCATTTTTATTTCTGTTTGCTAGGGACTGAAGAAGGCCCTTAGGATGTGGGTCAGAGTATCAACTATTCTACGTGAAGCCACAATCATTAGTTTTAAAACAGAGTTTCAGTGGCAGACAGATATAAATCAATTTAGCCAGCAAGTACAAGAGAAAGCACTTCCAACTCTTCATTTTCCTTGTGTTTATCCAAGTACTGCTAGCTGTGAGGCTGGTCTACAGTTTAGGTCTTTATTCAGTTTTGCTAGCTTTTTCATGGTACCAAGTAGCAGAGTAGCTAGGAAGGTGCATCCTAGGGAGTCAGAAAACTGAAATATTTAAAAAATCATTAGTTTTTAAATAATCTTGCCCTTGTTGCAGAGTCATCTGATGATTTCCATTGCTTTAAACAGAAAACAAAAGGGAGAATGTATCTTGCCTTATGTTACACAACTAATTCACAGGCAGTCTTGGTCATTAACCTGAGGATGTGCTAAGTACTCAGATCATGTACTGGCGTATATTAAGGAAGCACAAAACCATGTGACAAAGTCATTAAACAACCCCCCCAAAACTGAGTCTTTGTTTTCCACAGAGGTCATGTATGTCTGATTAAATTAACTGGGTAAACTTTCACAGCTATATATAATTCTCAAAAACAACAGTATGAACAGCTTCCTACTTAATGGGAGGCAACAAGCCATTCTTGAAGGAAAGAAAGAGAGAGGAGGCTGGTCCTCAGTGGTTACCAGCTCTCTTTCCTTGCCTCTTGATGCACAAAAACAAATCCATGGCTCCTGCATCCAGAAGCATGACAAAAGAACAACTTTATTCTTCAGGGATTTCTGAGATGCTCCTCCTATGCACCTTTGCTGTGAGCTATCATACAGCTCTCCTGGAAGAGAGCCTGGGTGCAGTTAACACCCTTAACCACAGGAGTCCTCCCTTCTGGTCTGAGTACTTTAAGCAAGTGCCTGCATACTCTTGGCCATGTTGGCTCTAAAGTATTTCTTTCCTCCCACTACAGCCTCAGTGTGACTCCAGGAAGCTCCACGCCTAATAACGATAGGCAGAGGTGTCCAACTCCAAGAGTTCCTTTTCAATGCTCTGCCAGCAATCATGGGGTTAATTTCCTGCCCCACACCTGAGTATTGTAGGAACACAGATGCAAAGATCACTTTTGAACTGTGTGGTGGTTTGGGTGTTTCCCCCACCCCCCAATTTTGAAATCACCGAGACTAGACTCAGCCGGCTCTGGAAATTTGAATGAAGCTTATATTTACAGCTAGCACAATTTACAAGCAGATATTTACAGTATATACAGATATAGACAGAAATGTACAAGGTAAAAAGGTAATACAGAAACACAACNAGTCCTTCTCACCAAAACATTCTAGCTAGGCTCAAACTGGCACATCATATTTTGATGAATTAAATGCACAATCAGTTTTTGAACATTGCATATTATTTCCCAGATAGCATATTTTTCATATGAAGTTGGATGTTTATCTGAGTAGTTACCAAGGCATTATGATTAGTTTTTAAATCTTATAGTTATTTAACACTTTATTTTAGCAGAAATCATAGAAACTTTTCCATATTCAGTCATCAGATGTCAAAAAAAAACCCTCTAAATGCTAAGCTCTGACATGTTTTTCATAAACTCTAATTTAAGATAAGTCTTTAGTTGGAATTCTGGATTTTTTTTCTTAAAATGCAAGCCTTGCAAACTAGATTATCTTTTCAATATGTGTCTGTTAAAGAAGAGCATGGCACTGTACCAGTTAACAGAAAGAAAATTAACTCCATCCTGGCCAAAACCTAGATATTATGGTTGTGCAGAAAAAGCAAAAGTTGCCTATTTGCAGTATCATGGGTAATAGACAACCTCTGAAAGTATAAATAAAGAAAATAATTTTTAAGATGCTAAGGTGGACATACAAAGTGAGAAAGCATCTGGTGTCCTCAGCAGAAGACAGAGCTGGTGGAGCGAGTCCAGAGGAGGCCACAAAGATGATGCAAAGGCTGGAGCACTTCTCTTGAGAGGACAGGCTGAGGGAGCTGGGGGTATGCAGCCTGGAGAAGGCTCCAGTGGGACATTAGAGCTACCTTCCAGTACCTGAAGGGATCCTACAGGAAGGATGCAGAGGGACTTGTGCTGAGTCTGTCTGGAGACAAGATTAAGGGGAGTGGTTTGAAGCTGAGGCAGAGCAGAGTTAGACTGGAGCTTAGGAAGAAGTTCTTCAGTATGAGGGTGGTGAGACTCTGGAATAGCCTGCCCAAGGACATTGAGTTTGCCTCCTTTCTGGGGGTGTTCAAGGCCAGTCTGGATGAGCCTTGAGCAGCTGAGTCTAGTTGAGAGGTGTCCCTGCCCATGGTGGGGAGGTTGGAGTAGATGATTTCTGAGGTCTCTTCCAACCTAAGCCATTCTACAGTTTTATTCTATGGTTTTACATACATAGACCTTAGAGGGAATGGAGAGATAGAGAATATTTTCCATAAGAACTAGAGGAAACTGCACAGAAGTGTTTGTAAGTTATGACTCCATAGCAATGCAGATCAAACAATAAGAAGAGATGTCCTGGCAAGAGATAACAGGCAGAGAGAGAGATTTTTTTGGTTAATCTCTTGTAGTTTCTTAATTTTTTTCCACCCATCTACTCTATATTCATACAGGCACTGGAATGAGCCGCCCAGGGAAGTGGTTGAATGTCCAACCCTGGATATGTTTAAGGGTGGTTTGGATGTGGTTCTTACGGATATGGTTTAAGGTGAATCTTGTAGAGTAGGGTTATAGGTTAGACTTGGTAATCATGAGGGGCTTTTCCATCTGGATGTTTCTGTGATTCTGTGTGATTCTATATTCACATATGTCATTACTACCAAATTTTCATTGTTCTACTTTGTATTCCAGCAAAGCCTAGTTCTTAAAAATCCTGTCACTTACTTTATTTTGTGCTATGGCCAGACCTAAACAAAGCCATGGATTATGTAAGATCCTGACATAAATAGTGATACTTGAGTGAATGTGTGGAATGAAATCACATGGCTGCTAGACATCCACTCACCAGTAAAGTGTTATATGTCTGCAATTGAAGCTTGAATTAGGAGTGTGTTACCTGCTGTATCCAGTGCTTTGTAGAATCACACCCTGTGAGGATTTATTACTTTATGCAATATGGAACAGATGGGAAATATTAAAATAAACAAATGTAACCTCCAGAGTATCTCCCACAGGGTAGCTATATCAGTCAGTCAGTCAATCAAGTCAGTCAGTCTCACCTCTGTGTCCAGAAAGCTCATGGACAGATCCTCCTGAAAACTTTGCTAAGGCATAAGGAAAACAAAGAAGAGGTTTCTGGTGTTAACAACATGGATTTTCCCAGGAAAATAATGCCTCATGAACTTGGTGGCTTTCCGTGATGGAACTACAGCACCAGTGGATGAGCAATAGATGTCATCTACCTGGACCTGTGTAAAGCATTTGACACTGTCCCACAAGACATCCTGGTCACCAAATTAGTAAAGTACAGACTTGAGGGGTGGACCACTCACTGGATAAGTGTGGTGGTTTGGGTGTTCCCCACTCCCCCACCCTTTAGAAATCACCCAGACTAGACTCAGCCGGCTCTGGAAATTTGAATGAAGCTTATATTTACAGCTGGCACAATTTACAAGCAGATATTTACAGTATATACAGTTATAGACAGAAATATACAAGGTAAAAAGGTAATACAGAAACACAACTCCCCTCCCAGAAACCTGAGTCCCCAGGAGGGGCTCTCAACCACCCCTCACCTTCCCCCTACCCCTCTCAACCTTACCCCAGTCCCAAGGAAGAATAGAGGTTCCGACAGAGGGATTAAGAAGCAAAGGTAAAATCAGCCAAAACAAATGGAGGGTGAGGTTAGAAAGCAAGATGGAGTTCAGCCAGCAGCCTCAGCTCCCCAGCAGGCAAAGAGCTGAGAGCACAGCCCAGAGCGAAGTGCCCAAGCAAAGTGACTTTATCTAATGTTTTTCTTTTCCTTTCTACACATCTCAGCAAGACTGTGAGTGAAGTAGACCTCACCATTGTTTTCATTTTTCTCAGCCTATTATCTAGTCCTTCTCACCAAAACATTCTAGCTAGGCTCAAACTAGCACAATAAGGAACTTTCTGGATGGCCACACTCAGAGAGTTGCAGTCAACAGCTCAATGTCTAAATGGAGACCAGTGATGGGTGGCATCCCTCAAGGGTCAGTCCCGAGTCCAGTGTTATTTAACATCTTTGTCAGCGATAGGGACAGTAGAACTGAGTGAACTCTTATCAAGTCTGTGGATGACACCAAGCTGTGTGGCCCTGTAAAAGTGCTGGAGGGAAGAGATTCTATCCAGACGAACTCGGACAGGCTTGAGACGTTCAACACAAAGTTCAACAAAGAAAAGTGCAAAGACCTACACTACACTGGGACAATCCGAAGCACATATATAGGCTGTGCCTTCAGAGTGGTCTTGATGAGAAGGACTTGAAGTTGTTGGTTAATGAAAAACTCAGCATGCACTGACTATGTGCACTTCCATCTCAGAAAGCTTAAGAACTGTGACAAGCAGAATGAGGGAGGTGATTTTCCTTCTCTACTCTGCTGCTGTGAGACCCAATGTGGAGTACTGAGTCCGGTTCTGGTGTCCCCAATACATGAAGAACATTGAACTGTTAGAGCAGATCCAGAGGGCCACGAAGATGATCAGAGTGCTGAAGCACCACCCCTGTGGGGACAGGCTGTGAGAGTTGGGGCAGTTCAGCCTGGAGAAGAGAAGGCTCTTGAGAGACATTATTGCAGCCTTCCAGTATCTGGAAGGGGCCTACAAGAAAGCTGGGGAAAGAATTTTTACAGGAGCTTGCAAATGGTAGAATGAGAAGAAATGTCTTTAATCCGTAAGAGGGTAGATGTAGACTGGCTATTAGGAGGAAATTCTGTACAGTGAAGGTGGTGAAACAGCGGAACAGGCTTCCCACTGAAGCTGTGCATGTCCTCTCCCTGGAGGTGTTCAAGATCAGTTTGGACAGGCTCTTCAGCAACCTGGTTTAGTGGAAAGTGTACCTGCCCATGGCTGGGAGGGGGGGTGTGGGAAGGTTTGAACCAGATGATCTTTAAGGTCCTTTTTAATCCAAACCATTCTATGACTCATACGAAGCATGTAGGCTTGAATGCTTTCAAGACTGAAGTGACTTTCTGTTTTCCACACACTGGGAGACCCATTGGTCAGCTGATTTACAGATAGATAGATAGAGACTCAAAAGACACCACAATAATACCACATAGCAGCTTCAGTCCAATAGACAAGATAAACTGGGGTATACATAGTTTTCACTAGAGCTTAAAGACAAGATCCATAACTTAGATAAGGGCTTAGATGGTCTTCTAATTTCAAAACAGCTGGCCTTGGGAGGTGGGTAGTGGGAGCTGCTCTCTGATGCTACAGCTATATTAATTAATTTCGTGAAGTAAGTTTAGCCAGTTACTCTCCTTTCTACCACAAAGATCCAGGGCTTCCCTAACACCACCTACCTGAGAGGAGAACAAAGTTCCTCATGTTATCAAGGTGAGGTTTTGCTACAGGCTCAACACTGTTCACATTCCATCTTCATGAACTTTTGCAGTCTCCTGCCAGCAAATCCTAAGCCAATTGTAATGGAGAGGTGCAATCTGTCCCACATAGTCCCTATCGAAGCCTCTTGCCATTCATCTCTTTTGAGACTTTGGTCTTGCAGCAGCCAGAACTCCTTTTCCTTTCAGAAGCCTCCCTGTTGATTTTCATGCTACAAGCACCCTATTTGCTGTCTGTCTCACAACATGAGCACAAGATATATTGACTTTGGCAGCAAAGCCAAATTAAAAGGCTCTTTTTCCTAAGTAATTGTTCTCTCACACTGGTTCACTGCCCATTCAACAGTGCCCAGACAACAGTTTTGGAGACCACATTTTAAATCAACTCTCTGAAATGGCCAGAGTTACAAATAACCTTTTTAAAGGTTATTTTTAACTTACATCAATTTGGTGTGTACTGATTTGCAATACACAAAAAAAAATGACAGAGCCATCATACACAGCACAGCCACAGGGTAGCAGCTAAGGTAGTGCATGCTCTGAAACTGACTTGCCACTCTCTCACCTTGCCCAAAACTTCATTACCAAAGCATTCCTGAGATATCACATTATTTCTTCCTCCTCTCATGGAGCCTTCAGCAGAGGAGAGAATACCAGATAGGATAAACAAGCAGCCAGACTCACTTTTGCCCCATCACACCAATTTGAAGGAGCAGGTGCTTTTATAGCAAACTGAAAGCAGTCAAACTAGAGAGCTTGCCCCTCTGTCACAAATTCAGAAATGTAAATATATTCCAGCACTAAGATTGACTTTTAAAAAATACTAGAAACACAGGGAAAAAATATTTGTGCCTGCTGCACACATTAATTTAGTATGATTTTAACTGCTGAGAATGTAGCAGTGTCTTCCAAAGCTGGTGTCAAGCACTGGCTGTTGAGCGATATTGAAATGAAAAGAGTTGCTAAGTATGGATTTTGGTACTCAGACAGATGGCTTCAGTTTTCTAAAAAACAATCAAAATGGTGAAATGGGCCAGGCAGAGAGGTTGGAGGGAGCACAGAAAGAATTTTTAAGGATTCTTTTCCCTTTTTTACATCTTAGTGATCTCTGATACTGTTCCTCACTCACCTATTTGGTCAGTGGAAAAAAAGTTGTCTGTTGCCTCTGACAGTCAGAGAATAGCTTAGGAAAAAATGTGATTTTTGACCATATGAATCTTAAATCTTTTAATCTTCATTTCTTAATGTTACTGTGCTTATCAAGTACTCATGTACAGATGGTAGGATAATTCACCTCACTTCAGCCTTATTATTATTCTTTTCCTCCCTCTGGTACTTCCCTTCATCTCTCTAAGAACTTTCTATCCCCCACAAGATTTCTGGTTTATTCCAGTTGCACATGAAATGTATGGCTGCCATTTTTGAAATTAAACTGAGTCTAGGGATTATCCTGACCTGAAACACCAATTGCAGCTCTCACAGTCACAGTCCATTGAACATTATTAATTTATGATCACATCTCGCTGTGCCGTAACCGCTTTCACTCTTTCTCTGAATTAACCTACGACAGCAAGGTTGCCTGCTGCACAAAATACTAAAAGATAACATCCTGCTGAGGCACTCACTGTGTCAGGTAATGGGAAAGTTTGCCACATCTTTAAGAGGGACAAGGATCTGCTGAAGAAGGTCTAAAGGAGGGCTATGAGGATGATTAGGGGACTGGAACACTGCCTGACGAGGAGAGGTGCAGGGACCTGGGACTTTTTACTCTGGAGAAGAGAGGGGATAAAATAAAGGTCTACAAAGATCGGAGGGCGGGGGGTCAGGAGGGGGGATACAGGCTCTGCTCACTTGCTCCCTGGGATAGGACAAGGAGCAGTGGATGCAAGCTGCAGCACAGGAGGTTCCACCTCAACACGAGGGAACTTCTTTACTGGAAGGGTCACAGAGCACTGTGACACGGCAAGCTCCCCAGAGAGGTTGTGGAGTCTCCTTCTCTGGAGACTTTCAAGGCCTGTCTGGATGTGTTCCTCTGTGATCTGAGCTAGATTGTATGGTCCTGCTCTGGCAAGGTGGTTGGACTCAATGATCTCTTTGGGTCCCTTCCAACCTCTGACATCTTGTCATCCTGTGAACCCGTGATCTTTGCTGAACAGACAGGGATCCACATTATTTAGTCTAGCATTTAGATGTTCCAATCCTACAGTTTCCCTCTAACTTAATACTGGCTTTATCTTGCTTTAACATGAATATCAACATAAAAGGTACTTGCAAACCTACCTCTTCTACTTGTTTTTCCTGAAGTAGAAGGTAACAGTCAGGCTCTTCCACTGGCCAGAATCAATGATTTTCCAATGTGTTTGAAAGTGAAAGGCTTCACAGCTATGTGGTACTTTTGGCATTGCTTTTCAAATTTGCAAGCCTGTTAACTAAGAAGCAACATAGGGAAAGGGCTACTGGATCATTTGTTAAACAAATATCAAAGATATGCATACTAATGGCAGTAGGAGTGCTTTCGGGTGTTCTGTTTGCAGAATTGTAATTACATTTACTGTTTGAATTGGCCCTCCAAAGAATTAAAAATAAGCAGCCATGGCTTTTTATTGCTATCTAGTGTTCCCTAGTGGCTTCTTTCTGAGTGTTCTGACTGGCAATTGTTCCAGGCTCACTTGTGCCAGTAATGCATTTGTTAATTAGGCTAAGAGTACTACAAAAAAGCACAACAGAAGCCTCTTGCCAGCATATGCTGATCTAACCTCTTGAAAGGATGGTTATTTAAAGAGATACCTTTCAAGGTTTTGCAATTTTTTTTTCCTAATGTAAATATTCCCCCAAATATTAGTTATGCTGGTTTAAATTTTTATGGGATCAAATATTTGTTTAATCCTTGTTTTTCATGTTCACTTTTCCATTTCCACGTGCTTTCCTCCCCCAATCTCCTACAGATATAGGATAGAAGTCTTGAAAAACTTTTTTGACAGTAGCCAAAACAATTTTCTGCACCTATAGTTATCTCTAATGTCAGATTGAAGTTCTACAAAAATTGAGCTGGAAGGACATGGAAATTTTACTCATTTCTATGTCAGCACTAAGAATACAAGAACAATCCTAAAACCATGCCAAAGAGTAAAAGGACTATCCACAGCGGAGGGTCACTTGCTAAAAACCCTGTACATCAGGCTGCTCTAATTCTGTGCTTCAGCTGCTTGGGTGGAAAGATAAGGGATGAAGTTAATTAGGCTCTAACTTCATTACTGGTTTGAGAATGATCTGGGAACAAAAACTCATTCTGCAGTTCATCAGTCTGTTAAATATTTTTTACCTGTCCAAAGCCTGCCACCAAGTCTCTGATCTACCAACCTGTTATCACAGCACTCTCCACAGGCATTCATGTATAAAATATGTAAGTTATGGGAAAGTTTCTTGTCAAGACAAAAGTAGGAAACTCAGGCCAAGAGGAAATCTGCAGGAAGTTGAAGCACCACTGGCGTTCACTTTTGAGACTGGACACAAATTTAATTTACATTTTAACCAAAGATGCATTAAAAGAATGCCTTTCATTTTTGTGTTAGAAGATAAAATGCTCAAATTGTAGAGAAAAGACAGCAAATTTAGACCGATAGTGATTCTTACCTATATTCTAGATGGCTTTCTTCAAATGAAAGAAGCTTTCTCTTTTCACTTCATGCAGAATAGCACTCAGCACTATAACTAAAGATTTTCTTACAATACAATATTGAGGGGAGGAAAGGGTTGATCTTTCTGACACAAACAGCACAGTTCACTCGGAAGTTAAGCAACTGCATTTGGAAGATTCTGTTTCGTGTAGCTGCCCAAGAATGTCCTCCAGGCTGGGGCTGACGTTCAGTTTTCTGTAACTACCTCCTTTTACATAGAACATTCTGTTCTGGGGAAAAAAAAAACCAACACAACAACAACAACAAAACCCAGGGAAAAAATAAAAAGAAAAAAGTTTGTCTAAGATGGAGAAAAAAGAAGAGAAATGTACTTCAGACTTTCTTTTCTGTATATGTGTATGTGTGTATATGTATGTATATATATATATAGGGATACACATGCATATCTTTTTTTCCAGTGATGTGCCAGCTTCATCAGACAAAACAAAGAATGTAGTCTGATAAGTGGCCAATTGCTGAGAATGAATATTAAAGTCATTCAACCTTTAACATTCATGAGGCAATGGGAGCAAAATTTCTGAATGAAAATTTCTGAGAATCCAATTTTAACATTAAAAAAGAAAAAAAAAAAATCAAGATGCTTGCCTTAAAGAGAATAAGGAAGAACTGCCCAGCTACATTCCGGTGGAATACTGCTGCTGACATAGAGTAAGCCTGCAGACTAATATTTCAGACAATAAAATTTGTGGAGAGTAGATTTAAATCTATAAACAGACCTAAAAAGGACCAATAGACCCGCAAAATCCATTGGTAAGAAGATCTATAGAAACTTAAGAAAGCAAGAAAAGCACATGAGTGCAATAGTATCTGGATGACATTGCAGTACTGCTAATCTAACATTAGACACAGAAGATGTGAACCTCTGCAATTCCTTGTCACCCTCATCATTCAGTATTAAAAGTTAATTCATTTCAGGACAGGATGGAAGGGAGTCTGACACCCTTGTTAATACATCCCGGGATCCCACTGGCCCTCTTGGCCAGCAATGTGCCCTTGTGGCCAAGAATGCAAATATGATCCTTGGGTGGATTAAGCAGAGTGTGTCCAGCAGATAAAAGGAAGTTCTTCTCCCCCTATACTCTGTCCTGGTGAGATCTCATCTTGAGTATTGTGTTCAGTTTTGGGCTCCTCAGTTTAAGAGGGACAGGAATCTGCTGGAGAATGTCCAGCAAAGGTCTACTAGAATGATGAGGGGACTGAAACACTGCCTGATGAGGAGAGGCAAAGGGACCTGGGGCTTTTTAGTCTAGAGAAGAGAAAACTGAGAGGGGATATAATAAATGTCTAGAAATATCTGAGGGCTGGGGGTCAGGAGAGAGGGACAGGCTCTGCTCACTTGCTCCCTGGGATAGGACAAAGAACAGTGAATGTAAGCTGCAGCACAGGAGGTTCCACCTCAACACAAGAGGGAACTTCTTTACTGGAAGGTCACAGAGCACTTGAACAAGTTCCCCAGAGAGGTTGTGGAGTCTCCTTCTGTGGAGTGTGTCAAGGCCTATCTGGATGTGTTCCTGTGTGACTTGTGCTGGATTGTATGGTCCTGCTCTAACATGGGGGTTGGTCTCAATGATCTCCTTGGATCCCATCCAACCCTTGACATCCTGTGGTCCTGTGGTCGTGTGACTGTAATGAAGATGAAGGCATGACTCTGGATGATTGCTTTTATGATCAAGTGTGCTGAGAAGGAGTGAACTCAGATACCAACATCACTCCTCCAACTCCTCCATTTCTGGCACAGCTCAACACTCCCTCTGGGCAGTAAACAAACTCATGTTGTACCTGGGACAACTAGGCCTGTCTTAAATTTGTCCAGATGTTGCTACACTTCACTGCACTACAGTAACCAAAGTGTAGACCCTCTAAAAGATGATGAGGGAGGAGAGAAGTGTGGTGGCAAAGCCCATGAGGAGGGCTTACAAGACCTGTACTTTGTTAAACTTGCAAAATTACATAAAAGAGCATGCAGCAAGATTCTGAACTACAATCACAGCATCACACAATCAAAGAACTTAAGAGGTTGGAAGGGACCTCCAGAAATCATCAAGTCCAATCTCCTTTCCAAGGCAGGATACCCTAGGGTAGTTCACACTGGAACACATCCAAGCAGGTTTTGAAAGTCTCCAGGAAAGACTCCACAACCTCTATGGGCAGCCTGTTCCTGTACTTTGCCACCCTCACTGTAAAGAAGTTTCTCCACTGAACATCAAAGTGCAAAGTGCTAGTCAGCTTAGTAACTTCTGCTGTGAAACATGAAGCAGGAGTACAGAAAATATTTGCCTTTGCTGAAAATATTTGATGAGCATTTGTCATGGAGGGGGGATTCTGCTGCCTACGCTGATTTGTGGTGAAGGGGAGAAATTAATTGGTGCGAGACAATTATGTATAAAAATATATATTTATTAAATCCAACATTCTGAACTCTCATCACCCCCAACCACTATATTTAATATTAAAATGGATCTTTACATGGTTATGGATGACTTTATGAGATTAATAAAACAATATAACTTATTAATAACTATATTACAATAACTATAAACAGAGAGAGGAGTTTTCCCCAGGGCTCAATGCCGCTTGGGGTCTATATACTATTTGCCCAGCAGAGTGGGCTGGAACTCTTTCTGCTCTATGGCAGGAGGCATAGAAATTACAGATAGTACAGAGGTATTAAAGCATTTACTCACAATTATGATTAATTATCAATAATCATCAATCACCCTTCGGGGCTACGTCACAGCCTATATAAAGTGTCCAAGCCTCAGGGGAGCTTTGCCCGTGGACTGTTGAGGCTGGAACCTTCCCGGTTTCAGGGAAAATGAGAATCTTGCCATCTGTCTGGGGAAATGATCTGTCTCTGACCTTGTTCTCCTGGCAAGGATGCAATCTCTGCCCTTGTATCCTGGCTTCTTCTGGATGCTTTATCCAAGGACTGGTCCAGGGACTGCTGGCAGGACCTCAGGCGCAGGAGAAGGATGCCGTGCAGCCTGAGCACGCTTCTCATGCTGGCTGGCAGGCTGATCGCATGTGCAGACAAGCGGGTCTGCTCCTGGTATCTTGGCAGCAATGGTGCCCCCCCAGGCAATGAAGGCAGCGGGCATGCATGGCTGCACAGGAGTCTGAGCTGCTTAGATAATAACAGGCAATGCAGGATCAAATCCTGATTAACTCACCACAGCTGGCTGGGAGATTCTGTCTCCATAATAACAGCACAAGCAAGTAGGCTGGTGAGTCTAAATCTAATAACAATCAGGTGTGCCCGAATGTGAGCGATCATGAGCAAAGGGGGGGGCTCGAGCATGGCGCCTGAGCGTGAGCGTGAGCACGCTGGTGAAGTGGGAGTGCGTGAGAGAGCTGCAGCAATGGAGCCAGGGCTAGCAGAAGCTAGAGCTAGCAGAAGCACGTGGTTTACCTGTGTGCTTCTATTTATGAACTGTGGGCAGAGATGCATAGCCCTTTGGCCATTAGAATGACCAATCAGGGTTTGGCAGTCAGACAAACAATGCCATAATAGGCTAAATCACTTGCCTGGTACCCCCAAATATGGGGAGAGCATAGGTGAGCCACACGCTGACAGCATGGGCTTATGCAACATGTTTACAACCACCTTATATAACTTGTTTACAACCTGGACCTTAGGCAGGCCAGACTTTATGGCACCAGGCCTATTATGTCCCTTTTGTGCTTGTTTGCCCATTTAATGTGTTTACCCCTGGTTTGGGGAGGAAAACATGTTTGGGCAAGGTAAGGCAAAGTAAGGCATAAGATAAGCCTATCTTCGGGCCTACAGGCCCTCCATGACAGCATTTCACTCCAGAAAGAGCGTGTTAGCAATGCTTACACAATTCACTTGCGTGTGCCTTTAGGAGTAACCGTGACAGCACTGCTAACTATGCAGATTCAGGTGTCTGATATTTTTACCTGAAGACTGACTTTTAGTATGGACTCAGTTTCCACACTGACATTTTTCCCAAGTTTAGATTGATATGAAAAAAAAAAAGGGCAGTAGGTCTGGAAGAGAAAGGATGGAGAAAGTAGTTCATGGGATGAAATTTTAACTTTTGAAAGTGAAATTAATGCTGCTGTAGGTAAAATTCTGGATCCAGCATGGCCAAATCTAGGATCCTGAGATATTCCTAGACTCCCCAGGAGTGCAGAAGATGAAATAACCCTGTGTAGGTGATAAGGAGAAGGAGGAAGGGAAAAAAATTCCAAATTACTCAGTATTGCACATTTCAAGTGAAGATAGAATCATAGAATCATAGAATGGTTTAGGTTGGAAGGGACCTCAAGGATCATCCAGTTCCAACCCCCCGCCATAGGCAGGGACACCTCCCACTAGAGCAGGCTGCTCCTGGCTTTAAACACCTCCAGGGAGGAAGCATCCACAACCTCCCTGGGCAACCCGTTCCAGTGCCTTACCACCCTCACTGTAAAGAACTTCCTCCTAACATCCAGTCGGAATCTCCCCTCTTCCAGCTTAAACCCATTCCCCCTCGTCCTAACATTACTAGACCGTGTAAAGAGTCCCTCCCCAGCTTTCCTGTAGGCTCCCTTCAGATACTGGAAAGCCAAAGATAGCCTACATACAGGTGGTTTGTGTCTGCTCTTAACTGTCCAGCACAGTGTTTCATTCATTTGGATTAGCTACTTCAAGTGTTGAAACTTCTCTTACAGATTGCAACTCTACTAATGCAGGTCCAACTTCAGTTATCCCAGGTTGAGGATTGCTAATTGTTAGCTTAGACCCAGGCAGGAAGGACTATCATCAAGAAAGGCAATGATGGTAATTGCTTCCTAGAATACTTCAAACCTCTTCAAGTGGCCTTGACACTCCCAGAGTGTGCTAAATTAACAGGCTTGACACAAATAATCAGGCTTCTGCTGCTGCTTGCATATCATAAGCTTTGGTATAGCTTCCCTGTCCTGCCCCCACCCTGGCTCAGGAAGGTGTTATTGATTATGACTCCTCATGTAGTGATAGGACTCAGGGGAATGGAAAAAAGCTAGATATGGGTAGGTTCAGACTGGATGTTAGGAGGAAGTTCTTCACCATGAAAATGGTAAGACCCTGAAATGGGATGCCCAGGGAGGTGGTGGAAGCCCCATCCCTGGAGGTGTTTAAGGCCAGGCTGGATGAGGCTCTAGACAGCCTGTTGCAGTGTGTGGTGTCCCTGCCTATGGCAGGAGGGCTGGAACTAGAGGATCCTATTGGTCCCTTCCAACCCTGACTGATTGTATGATTCTATGGTTCTATAGTTCTATCATTCTATGTCTATAGTAGCATAACCCATGACAGGTATCATCAGCAGAAAAGATCTAGTTCCTGTACTGTAGAATTTAAGAATGAAATAACATTAGGGAAGTAGTAAAAATTCTTCACTTCTTCATTTCTGTGTAGAGAGATTGCAGTTTCTCTCTTTCTTGCAACAAAAGACAGTTACCAAGGTCCTCCAGCATCCAGAGATCAATAAGGCTGTTCTTTGTACTTGTATTTAGGGCCAAGTTTTGAACATAAAATAATCACATATGTTCAAAAACATCCAGAAACTGAGTAAAAGAAAAGAAACAGACAATTCAAAGTACTTGAAGCAATTTCAGATTCTCTAGAGTCATACCCAGTTTCTCTATGTGTAATGTCAGCAATATATGAGAAAGCCTCAGCTAGTTGAATTTGTACAGTAGTAATCCAAAAGCAGGTATGCATTAGAATGGCTAACATAACATTATATGATATTATGCCCATCAATTTCTTTATGAAACCTCTGCCTCAGATGCTCCCAGTTAACCCTTTTTCCACACAAGTCTCTTTAAAATAGTGCATACTTTTTCACTGAGTCATAGAATCATAGAATCATAGAATGGTTTAGGTTGGAAGGGACCTCAAGGATCATCCAGTTCCAACCCCCTGCCACAGGCAGGGACACCTCCCACTAGAGCAGCTCACCCAAGGCCTCATCCAGCCTGACCTTAAACACCTCCAGGGAGGAAGCATCCACAACCTCCCTGGGCAACCCGTTCCAGTGCCTTACCAAGAGGAGTCCTGTATAAGAATATAGCTTTTCATACTCTGAGCTGAGAATCTGCATGTCTTGACAGCTGTTCACAGTAATAATTCCTTCCCTTCTCCTCCTTGCACCTCTTTTCTGCTTCTGAGAGGTACTGATTGATGTTCCTTGCACATTTATTGCTGTGCATTATTCTATGGTCACTTCAGTGCCAGCACACATACTTGTGAATGTTGTACCATTGACACTGGATAAAGTTCAGTTTTCATCCCAGAAAAGGGAAACACTATAAACAGAAACTTTACTTAGGTGTCCAAGAAACTTTATTACCATCTAAACTTCAAAGTGAGTTTGGTCATTCCACTAGTCCATCAGATTCATCCTTACTTCCTGGAAAATTCACCTCTGCTTGCTAAATTCTTACATCGATTTTGAGCTTCTCCATGGAGCATTGTTTTCTGTTCCAGGCAAAGAAACAAGGTTTAGCATGAGCATCTATGAAAAATCACATATGGGAATCTTAGAACAGCTGAGTAAGGGCCAACATAATATGAATGAACACTTGCAAATGCTAACACTGTAGTGTTGCAGGAGATATTTACCATGAACACATGTCTACATATTTACCACATTTCACAGCACCAGGTTCCTTCTATCCTGCCAAAATCCCGTGTAATTCTTTCAGTAGCCTCATAAATGAGGTGGGATAGTTTTCTAGTAACTTAAACTAGGATACTTAGAGCTATTGTTGTTTGAAGACATGGAGAAAGCGTTAGTGACACCGAGTGAGTAAGAATTAAAGTGTCAGATAAGAATCAGTATTGAATATGGTAAAATAATAAACAGTGAGGAATATGACTTTGTGCATATATATTTATATAAATATATTTTAATATAAATTTAAATTATAAATATAAACACATATTAAAAAGATAAAGCCGTGACCTTTCAACTAGATATTTTAGGGCAGAAAAACAATCTTGTAACCTTTACAGATCATTCTCTAGAAACACTGAACTGGTTCAGTGACACCAAACCATCAAGTGGAAAACAAGGAATTATTTGGAAAATAATAGATAAAAAGACCCAGAATGTGTAACACTTCTGCTTTATGCATAAAACCACCAAGAACTTGCATCTTTGGCATTGCCCATACAATACAAATAATTATGAAGCAGAACAAGGACCAGTACAGATAAGGATGATCAGAGCTCCAGAATCTCATATAGGATGGGACTGAATTTTCTGATTCTGCAGTACAAACAAACAAAAAAAAAAAAAAAAAAGAAAAACCACCCAAACCAAACCCTAACTAGATAAAAGGTGAGTGAATACATAAAATATTCAAAGATGACAAGGGTATGCATTGCTTCCAAAACAAAGGGACACATCACTGCTGCAAATTCTGCCTCAGAAAGCCCCTGACACATTGATATTCATAAGCAAAGAGGCCATTCTGAATGAAAGAGGAAGCTGTACTTACTTTGGTTTCTTATTCATTTCCTCAGCATCTGCTACTGTTACTGCCAGGGACAGAACAATGAGAGTGGCTTTTGACGCCTTTGCGGGTTTTGCAACTGTCAGTGCTAATCCTTTAATCTTTTTGGTTGACTTTGTCCTCCTTAAGCATATTTCATTTTATATTTATGGGCCTAATTCAAGGTTGGTGAATGAAGCTTAGTTTCCTTTGAAGTCAGTGGGAATAGTAGACTCACCTTTTCCCCTTTACTTGCAAAAAGCAATTCTCTTTCTCAGATCTAAATTTACACCACATGAGGTGTTGGGAACAACTCACATTCCTAAACGCTTCCCTCTGAAATGCAGTCCCTTGATAATTCTTCTGTCAGGGAATACCTTTGCTCCTCACAACCATGTTTGAATTATACCAAGTGCCCTAAGGCTGGAGGGTCGATCTTCATAAAGGCCTTTTCCAGCTTCATCATTTACAAGAAGACACAGTACAGGCTGGTTTCCACTGCGACTGCGCTGGGATATTTCAGATATGTGAATTATGATCCCTTTATACTGGGGCGTAGCAATTAGAAGTTTGGAGTTCCAGTTGGAATAGTCTGAGGAGCACTCCTGATTTTTTTGGATTGCAGATCATCCTATTGAGGAAATTGATGACTTCTTCATGAACCAGGGTGTCACTTTTATATAATTCTACAAGTATCCATTTCAGTCAAAACTTAGCCAACAGAACTGTTACTATTAGACTATGATGGATACCTGCTGGACAGCTTTTTCTTGTAACTTGAGCTTCCTCAGTTCTATCTACTTTTAGTTAAAAATAACTTGCAGGTGTTACTAAATTCTTAAACACTTAGTTCGTACTTTGGTTTAAACTTCTGTCTTAGGAAAGTTGCATGCATTTTGTATTTGAAGAATTTAGGAAGTTTCAGTTAGGTTTGTACCAAGTCGAACAAGGCTCCTGTGAGAGTGTTCTCTTACAAACAATTTGACTAGTCTGCAGAAATTACAGCAAATTCTGTTATAATACATCTCAGTTGCACTTTTACTAAATTAAATCATAACTGTTTTTAAATCTTTCCTCACAACTTCCCTCTCTTCATTCCAGAAAAACACTGGAGAACTTAACTTTCCCAAGCAAGGGCACAAGAAAGTGGTTTACTGCAAACTGCTTCTTCTCTATCAGAGATATCTTTTTGTTGCTGTTTTAGTCTTAGATGTCAGATCTATAAATAAGAGGAAAAAACATTTTGGTGTTTCTCAGACAACTGTCAATCTGGTTTAGGAAATTTTCTTCAAATCAAAGTGTTTGTTTTAATATTCCTCACCTGAACTTGAATCTATGCTTCTTGCTTAGAGGCATGAGTGCCACCTATAGAACAGTCACTAGTAGATATTTACTTGGATGTTGAGAAATAAGAGGAGTTTTGTCCCTGTTGTCCCAGGAGACAGTTTTGTCTGTTTAACAGAAACCTCTCTTGCTATTCAGTTTCTGTGTCACAACAAATTCAGTAATTTTCCACAAGTGGGGATTTAACATAAGTAAACAAGTGTTATTACAATTTTAAGCAGGGAAGGAATCACTGACAGAGATAATGATATTGATATTTGTTCAAAGACTGTGATGATGTTTTAATTTAAAATAAACTGTATGTGACTGGTGTGACAGCAGAGGCACAAATACGTAGTACAATGGGAAACATATCTTTTTGCATTGCATTAAATAATAATTAAAAAAAGAATGAAAGCCAAACAAATAGCTCCCTCCTTACTGTTAATTTTCTTCCTCTAAATAAGAACATTTTATGATGGGCTATTTATACAATGATTTTTCTTTGATCTTCCAGCCTAGTCTTTAATAAGATATATAGAACTATTGAGCATTTCAGTTCCATCTCTATCATAAAAGCTTTCTTCTCTAATCCATTTCTTTCCATGTTTCCTTTTTGTCTGGTGGTAGCCACTTCTCATGATGAAAAGGATTTTAATTGAAGCACTAGGAGAAGACTCATAATTCTTTATGTGAAGCCTTTTTTTTCCAGTTATGTATCTTTACATTGCAAATATACTCAGCTTGTAATTTAAAACATAATTGTACTTTGTATAGAAAACATAGGCACAGAAAGCAGAGGGCACCATCTCACATGCTAAGTCTTCTATCAGCAAAAAAGCCCCCCCAAAAAAAGGACCAACACACAACAAAATAACAAAAAAAGAAATAAAATAAAGCAAACAATCCCCAAACAAACAAAGCAAAAAAACAACCAGCACCACTCCCGGTAAAAAAAAAGGGGGGCAGAAAACTGCAAAGAAGAAAGAAAGAAAGAAAGAAAGAAAGAAAGAAAGAAAGAAAGAAAGAAAGAAAGAAAGAAAGAAAGAAAGAAAGAAAGAAAGAAAGCAAGAAAGGAAGAAAGAAAGAAAGAAAGAAAG
>WAAF01002571.1:64663-115751 GCA_013400475.1 Tricholaema leucomelas
TAGAGAGAAAACCACAAAGCAAAATCTGTGAAGTGCATTTACAGGGACACATACCTGGTAGCAGAAGGTTGTTGTGATGTTGAAAGATACTCAGTGAAATATGAACTGGCAGCAAAAATGTTCATAGTGATTTTGATCTGCCTGCATAGATGCTGACATATTCCAGAAATCCACAAATGGATGTTCAGGACACCTCACTGATAAACTGAAGTACAAAAGTGAGCACCGCTTTTGGAGGGATTAACAAACAAGGTGTTGGGGAGGGGAAATTAATTGATGTGAGATGATATTTTCCAAAATTAATATTGTTTATCAATTTTGCTACTCAGAACTCTCACCACCCCCGACCACTAATTTTAATAATATTTTGGTTCTTACACGGTTATGGAAACATTCTATGGATAAAATCTGCATCTAATATACCCAGCAAATATATAAACATTAATTGAACTGGAAGAGACTATTCCCGCTGTCAAATTCCACTTGCGGCCAATACGCCACTTGCCCAGTAGATGGGCTCAAGGAGCTCNCAGTCTCAGCACGATGTCACGCTGGCCACACAGGCCAACCATGTGCAGACATCCAGGGTCTGCTTCTGGTAACTCGTGGCAGTGGAGTTTAGCAGGCAAGCAATAAGGCAGTGTGCAATAGCAGCAGGGCTGGGCACAGCAGAGAGAGCACAGCAAAGAGAAGCGAAGCAAAGCTGGGAAGCAAAAGCAGGTTGTTCACCTGCATATCTCCTTTTATCAATGTGGGCTGAGATTAATTGCCCTTTGGACACAGGATAGCCAATCAGGATGGCAGTTAGCCAAACCATACCACATTAGGCAAACTCACAAGCTTGCATTTCCCTAATTTGGGAAAAGCACAGGCCTTGCATTAGGCAGGCACAATCTAAGTGTGTGTACCTTACACCACAGGACCCTGGGCAGGCCAGACTCTATGGCCTCAGGTCATTTAGTGTCTGTTTCCTACACTTGCCTCTCTGGTGGAGCAGAAAAACATGTCTAGGCAAGGCAGGACATGTATAAGCTTATTTTGGGCCTACCACAACACAAGGGAATATCCTGGTCACCCAGTTTGCCTTCATAGATCAAGCTGTTGCCTTTCATAGAAATAAATATTCATTTGAACCAGAAGACATATTTCAGGATAAAACATATTATAGACTTGCTTTGAAACTATATATGGACTATCATTGCAACTATGATATGCCTCCCATAACATCCTGTAGAAAAGCTCAGGAGATGTGTCACAGACAATTGGTCCATGAGGTGGATTGAAAACTGGCTCAGCAGCAAAGTTCAGAGGATTGTGATTGGTGCCAAAGTCCGCATGAAGGCCTGTGGCCAGTGGTGATCCCAAGGGATCATTATTGTTCAATATCTTTAATAACAACCTGGATTAGGGCATTGAGTGTACTCTCAGCAAGTTTGCTGGGGGGAAGTGGTGGAGTTGGTGGTGTGTGGCTGACACCCCATTAGGCTGTGCTACCATCCAACAAGATCTGGACAGGTTGGAGAGCTGGGTGAAGGCAAACCTCAAGAAAGTTTTTGCAATAAGGACAAGTACAGTGTCCAGGGGAGGAATAACAGCAGGTACCATACAGATTAGGAGGTGCTCTTCTGGAAAGCATCTCCACAGATAAAGACCTTGGAGTCCTGGTGGACAACAAGTTCTGCATGCATGGACCAGCAATGTGCCCTTGTGGCCGAGAGGGACAATGGTATCCTGGGGTGCATCAAGCAAAGCATTTCCAGGCTCTTCTCTCCATCTACTCTGCCCTGATGAGACCACACCCGGGATACTGTGTCCAGTTTTGGGCTCCTCAATTCCAGAGAGACAGGGAACTGCTGGAGAAAGTCCAATGAAGAGCCATGAGGATTAGGAGACTTGAGCATCTTCACTGTGAAGGGAGACTGAGAAACCCGGGACTGTTTAGTCTTGAGAAGATTGAGCAGGGATCTGATCAAAGTCTATAAATATCTGAGGGGTGGGTGCCAAGTGGCTGGGGCCAGTCTCTTTGCAGTGATGTGCAGTAATAAGACAAAGAACAATGGATACAAATTGGAACAGAGAAGGTTTCACCTGAACATGAGGAGAAAGCTCTTTACAGTGAGGGTGACAGAGCACTGGAACAGGCTGCCCAGAGAGGTTGTGGAGTCTCCTCTAGAGACTTTCAAAACCTGACTGGATACATTCTTGTGTGGACTACCCTAGAGGATCCTGCTTTTGGCAGGAGGGTTGGAACCAATGATCTCTGGAGGTCCCTTCCAACCCCTAACATTCTGTGATTCTGTGAACAGTTGTCCTAGAAATTTTCTCCCACCTCATTGCCAACAAACTCTGAGTCTTTGATGTTCTACCTTCAGTTTCAACTCAGTAAATCATACTGAACTGTGATCTAATAAAGAGGCCTCTACCAGTGTTGGCCTTAAATACTCATAGGCTTAAGTATGACACCTCCTAATTGATTCTCTGACAGAATAAGAAGTTTCCAAACTGTATTTGAGGCTTCTCTGTGGGCATTTGCAAAGTTACCAGAAGCAAGCCTGAGCTTTGGACGTTGAAGTGGGAATGGTTTTTCAAAGACAGCAGCACCATACTCACAGAAACAATATGACATTTCAGCTTATATTTACTATTTTCTTCTATATTTAGTATTTTCTTCCACAGATTTCATTTCAGTCTAGACTAATAAATGAAAACTGTGATGAGGGCAAAAGGAAATCCTTTAAACTAGTAATCATTCAAGAGGGAAACAAAGGGCTTTTAGGTGTTACAATAATCCACAAAAAGGTAAGCAACAATCAGTAGAAAATCTGGTAGTGAAAAAAGTAAAGTTTAATAAACAAAAATAAAGCTGGATGTGTCTTCAGGAATGGAAGCAGTCTTAAAAATAGCGGCATGTTCCTACTTTAAGAAATTACTACTTGTATTTTGTTTAGCTTTTCACTATGAAAATGCAGTCATCCTTTCCTGGACAGTAGGTCAGTTAATATTATATCAAAGTATCAGGATGTCTGGCAGATGTTTACGCTGCTGTGGTTGGTGAGTTTTAAGAATGAGTTAAAGAAATGTAGAACAAGTTTATTCTTCAGTATTAACCAAACTTTCACTGCCAGACTGCTCAGCTATGTTTTGAATAGTAAGCTACTTTGTGAAATGAAACAATAATATACAATATTTTAACATAGCATATTTTTAAGAAGATCTGAAGTCAAAAGGGAAATTTTCTTGGCAAATCCAGAGGACCAGCTAAAAAAATGTTCCTAAATTTCAGATTTATCTTGAGATTTTAATGCAATTTCTCCTCTTCCAACTAGACTCCCCAACTTTTTTTCTTTGAATGCTAAAGGTATCTTAAATTATCATTATTCTGCTCAATCAGGTTCCACACGGTGGGATTAGTCTATTGTGAAAAGTATAGGGGTTTGGATTTCTTTGAGTATTTGTTTGGTGGGTTTTGTTTTGTGGTGTTTGTTTGTTGGGGTTATCTTTTTGAGGAGAAGTTAGTGATCAGCAGAGTTTTCAAAGGCAAACATATTGAGACAGTTGTTAAACAAAGTGGTAGAAATGCTCCATTCCAGAAGGTTAAGAATGTAGTCCATTGCACTCTATGATTTCTGCTGATTTCCTGCACTTTTACTAGAGTCAGCCTAGATCTGGCCTCTTCTAGAAACGACAGCCAAATTATGGCTATCTGATGAACAGTATAATTCTTGTTTTCTGCTTTCTCAGAGAAGAGAAATGGTGTTGAAAACTTCCAAATACTCTTTATAATTTTCATGAGTAGAAGAAATTGATGTTCTTTTCTGAAAACAACTTTAGTGGTTATTTGTCTGAAAATTGGTGTATTTGTTGTTTGCTTTTGCTTGTTCAAATATTCTGCATGCACTCTCCTCCGATGGCAGAAAGCGAGTGGAGACTGAAGCATCAGTTTCAGAAGGCATCTTTAACTCCAAACAGCAGTGCAAGACCCCATCAAAATGTAAATCTGATCCTGAACTTGGATATCCTTCTGTTTCTTCTTTTTGAAGGAGGGACACAGTGGTGAGCTTTTACAGAAAGTGCTTCTTCAGAAACTGGCCAGTTAACTCTGCTGACATTTTTACACAATTATCTCACTTCTGCCATAAGGTTACAGCAGAGTAATAGTATTTCTGTCACTTTCTGCATCATAGAAATCATTTTCAGGAGGGAATAGGGGAAAGAAAAAGCAATAAATATGAATTAATGCAATACACATCTGGTCATTAACAAAATTCCTCTACTTTCATAAACAACATTAGAGATATTTGTAATATTACAAACATTGCTGTGTAATTGCAGCATTTTGCAGCCAAACATGGTAGTTATTTTTCTCTTGTTCATGTACAGATGACCTTCAACTGAGACACAAGCAGAAAACTGATTTTTTTATATATAGAAGCTCACAAACAAGGTCTTACCTTGGTATCCTTTTTCACAGGACCCATGCATTTAAAATACTGTAGGCTTCATTTTGTTTTATGCTGACTGGGGTGTTTACTATTGTTGTGTTATTAACCTTTCTTTAGGAAGGCTTTTATAACAGCATTAGAGTTTATTACTAGTCTTAGCTCTGATATACAGATCATGGCCTTATTAAAGATATGTCCTGCCCTTCGCATTCCCTGGGATCAGGTAAATAAAGAAAAACAGTCACACTTTTCTCTCTTTAAACAGGCAAATAAAACAATGGACATCTGGGGTTTCTTTAGTCTGCTTTGTGCAGAGAAGTTGGAATAGGATTCTGCTTCTTAGAAAATTAATAGTGGAATAAAAATCTTTTGTAATTAGAATATGACCCATAAAGTAAGAAAAAAAAATGACAAGTATTACCTGTTTGTTTATTCTGCATGAGTTTGTGGGTGTCCAATACCATCTAACACATCAAAGTCACCACATGATTTTGCCCTTCTTTTCGGCTACACAAAACAAGAAACACAGCAAGTATGGGCAATGTATCACTTTTCCACTGTATGATATTCATTATAGAAAACAAAAAGGCAGAAACTTTCTAGAAGTCTGGATTCATGATTCTTGAGTTCATGTACTGTTTGACTGGTGTAAAACAGTCACAACACCTGAAAAAGTAATTCTGTTTGCACCTCGAGAAGCACACTGAGTAACAACTCTCAGATGTTTCAAGACCTCTATGAATCTCATAGATGATTCCTGCCCTCTTCCCTCTCACAGAGTACATAATGAGCAGATTTGATAATCAGAGCTATCTACAGAGTTATCTCTAAGATTAGGGTTTAATCCCCTTACCATGAAACGCATTAGCTTCCTTCATTCTTTATTATATTACCAGCTTCCACTGCAAATGCCACTGCCTTATGTGCTCTGCACTGAAAAGTGGCAGAAGAGCTTCATGTCTCAGCAACATCATCCTTCCCATGTCTGCCTCAATGTCTTGGGTCCTGCTTAGGTAAGCAATTTTCCTGCAGTCATCTCCAGGAAACAGTTATTTTGACTGCGGAGAAAAGTTTGAAGTGTGGCTAGAAAACTTACAAGAGAGGCAAATCTCAGCAGGAAAACATCCCCACATATTTTTAATACTGTCTCTTTAGTTTTTTTGCTTTAATCTGATGCCTTTAATCTTTTTACAAAGTTATAAGGATACTATATAAAGGTCACATACTAATCTAGCCTTCTCTAGAGTCACATTCCTTAAGGCTCATTGCCTAGTCAAAATCGAACATAGCATTTAGAGAGCAGAAGTGGTGGGTTAATGCTGTATATAAGTGCTTTTCAGCCTATAGCATCTGAACCTCATACGTGTTTGCACTCTGGTGGAGAAGTGTGAAATATATATCCTGTCGTGGAAGATACATGTTCTGGCTTGCCCAGGCATGATCCCATAGTCCTTTCCTTCCACTGGGGGGGGGAGAAGCAGAGCACAGGGAGAAGACAAAAGGCTTGGAGACGCACACCATGAGGGTCCAAGACATGCCCAGGCTTGTTCCTCCCAAATAAGAGAAAGCAAGCTCCTGACTACACCTATTATAGTCAGGCTTGGCAAAGTGCCATTCTGATTGATGGATTTGTGTGGCCAAAAGAGCCATTACATTTGGGCAATCAATAAATAGGCTTCTGCCACATACATGCTTTCACTTTTACTTTTGCTTTGCCCTGCCATTATGCTCTGCTTTGCCTGCAACAACTTTCTAGACACCAACAGAATTCCCTTCGAGTTTTGGGTACTGTTGATACTATTTTGTGAGTAAATATTCAAAGCCTCTCTCTAAGCAATTCTGCAACTAGATTCTATTGTGCCTCTCTGCCTTAGTAGTAGAAAGGAGCCTCTCAAGTTCCCTGGTGGGCAAGAGGTATAATTGAAACTAAAAACCTCTTTCCAGTTCTAATGTTTGCGTTTGCTAGTTATTTCTTAAAGCGTTTTAGTTTTGTCTTTTCCCTTTGTGTTTAAGTATCCAAACTGTGCATTTCAAATATTGTAAATAAGTTTTCTGGTGAGATTTAATGTTAATAAGTAGTTTTCATCATTATTAACAAACTTTGTCTGGATATCAAAATTGATATTGATCATTAATTTTGCATAATTTGTAACATATCCTCTATTACCATATTCAGCTGTGGTATTTCCTGTACCTCATCAAGCTCCGATGCAATGCTTCCAGATCACGTTAAGTACATTGAGATTTTGGGTAACAGTATCACAACAGTAAGCTGCCCCAGATGGGGGGGTGGGAGGTGTCCCTGCCTGTGGCAGGGGGTTGGAGCTGGATGATCCTTGAGGTCCCTTCCAACCTAAACCATTCTATGATTCTATGATTCTATGCATTGCGAGATAGACAATTTAGACAACTTGTGTTATAAAAGGATATTGTAAGGACACAGCTCCTTGGAATGTTTCCCAGAATGGAGGAGATCTCTTGACCATCTAGTTCTCCAAACCACTGAGATCAGAAGTATGCAGAGGAAACCAGTGATAAAAGTTTACTTTGTAACAATGTCTCTTTCAATTCCACCACTGAAGACTTTTACCCCTGGTTTTCTCCCGATGCACTACCTATGACCATTTTAATATGACCTGATAGAAATGAGCTGAGCAAAATCAGCAAATGCTACTGAATCTCATATAGTTTCAGTTTCATGTGATAGTCAGCAAAGTCATTCACATTTCTGAATGTCACAGGGCTTGGTTCAGGTTAACCAGTTCATTGCAGCACCACAGGGGAATTGCCCTTTCCAGTGGTTGTGCTGCCTGCATTGTCTGCAACACTGTACTTGTGACTTGACAGTTTTCATGCAACTGCAAGCTTGTGAAGGGCACCAGACAAGGATGTTTCTCTACTCTGGTAAAAGCAGCAGAGTGTCTCTATTCTGGTCAGTTTTGGTTTTTGCCTAGCTAATAACAGGCTGCTGGTCCTGGGGTGTCTTGACTCCAATCTTCCTATTCATCTACTGAGAATGAGGAAAAGGAAAACATTGCAGCCTTTTAATAGCTGTATCACTGTGACACCACGGAGGGTTAAAACCTGGAAGCCATGGTTCACCTAGGACTCCTAAGACTTCTGGGTCCAACTGACTCCCCCAGAACTGAACTGGCTCACCATTCCAGGATGTATCCAAGCCACATATCTTAAAAGATTTGTGGTCTGCCACAATTCCCAAAGGGAATTCAGGACTAAGAAGTGTGACAGTAATTCTTTTCATCGTATTTCTAATGTTATGGCTCTTAGCATGTGACCAGGAAATAGTAAAACTTATTACAGTTTGTTATCACCTGTTAAGAACAGTGTGACTGGAGAAAATGAACTGCTTATGCCTGAGTACATGAGCAACCAGGAACTCACAAATCAGAATGCAGAACCATGAGGGGTTTGTGAACACATCTGGAAGACAAAGATAGTTAAGGACAGGAAGTTAATGTAAAGTAAGATAAATGTCAATATACATTTCAGCTCTAACTGATACTTCTCCTTATAAGATGACTGATTTGATAATCAGTGTTAGAGGTTGTGCATCTTAAATAAATCACTGGGTGTGGTGCTGGAAAGACAAACAGCTCAAATGAAAAAAAAAGAAAGCATTAGTATAAGAACTGTTAAATGAATGAGGGATCTGTGGCAAGGGAAACTACAGCAAATGCAATACATGGGATGACAAAACTGAGAGCAGCCCTGCAGAACAAGAACTTGGGCTTCCTGGTGGACAAGAAGCTGGACATGAGACAACAATGTGCATTTGCAGCCCAGAGAGTGAATCACATCCTGGGTTTCATCTAAAGAATCATGGCCAGCAAGTTGAGATGGGGGATTTTGTCACTCTGCTGTGGTGAGACCCTTACTTGCAGTACTATGTCCAGTTATCAAGCTCCCAACACAAGAGGGACATGGACCTGCTGAAGCAGGTCCAGAGGAGGGCCACAAAGATGACCAGAGTGCTAGAACACATCTCCTACAAGGACAGGCTGAAAGAATTGGGGCTGTTCAGCCTGGAGAAGAGAAGGTTCTGGGGAGACCTTATATTTCAATATCTGAAGGGGATTTAAAAGAAGAAAGGCTGGGGAAAGACTCTTTAGAAAGGCTTGTAGCAATAGGATGAGAAACAATGGAGCAGGGTAGAATTAGGTAGGACACAAGGAGGAAGTTCCTTATGAGAGAGGTAAAATGCTGGAACATGTTGCCTAGGGCTGTTGTTGAGGTCCCATCCCTGGAGATGAATTCAAGATCAGACTTGATATGGCCCTGGACAGCCTGATTTAATTGGAGGTGTCCCTGCTCGCTGCAGCTGGGTTGGAAAAGGTGACCTTTGAGGATCCTTTCCAACCCTATGCAATTTGAATCTGTGAACCTATCAGGAGAAGAATCAAAGCAGTATTACTCATGCTCTTTCAGAAAGAATGGCTTAGGGACCCAGGATACATAGTATTGTTACTAATGCTTTTGATGGCATGTGTGAAAGAAATCTGCTGGAAATGCACAGAGATGTCCCCAGAACAAAGAAAGGCCAAAACACCAAATAAGAGAAACATGAAAAGCAGAATAATGGAAACTGAATTAAACTGAATAAGACAAAATAGGAGTTCATGTCAGTGATGTTTTTCTGAGGAGGAACATGGCAGATCCAACTTGATACATACGTTAAAAGTAAGGGGATGGATTCATCTCACCTGAATGTAGATACCTACATCTGAGTTGTGTTATCTGTGTGTGCTGTGGCCTCCTATAGAGTATACTGAACATGTTGGTAGTTTAAGAATAAAAAAAAAATTCTAATATATTAAAAGAAGCTATTCAGGAATGATCAGGGATGTGAAGATTTGATTTTCAATGGAAGAATAAAAGACTGAGAAAGAAAGGAGGGAGGACACCAAGCGACTTTGTGGAATCATAGAATCATAGAATGTCAGGGGCTGGAAGGGACCTTGAAAGCTCTTCCAGTCCAACCCCCCTGCCAGAGCGAGATCACCTAGACAGATCACACAGGAATGCACCCAGGTGGGTTTTGAATATCTCCAGAGAAGGAGATTTAAATTTCAATTTAAGTGCTTTTAAGTAGTCAAATTTAAAAATTGAATAGTAGAGAACTGTGATAATTTAGGCTATTAATATATTCTTAGGAGTTCAGTAAGGAAAAATAGGTGGTGGAACAGACATGCTAAAAGTTCTGAACTTTTATCTGAACACTGGAACTGAGGCCCTGTCCCTAGAGATATTGAAGGTCAGGCTCAACAAGGCTCCAGACAACATGATCTAGTGGAGGATGTCCCTGCTGACTGCAGGGAGGTTGGACTAGACAACCTTTGGAGGTCCCTTCCAACTCAAACCATTCTCTGATTGTGATTTCTGACCTAGAATGCTGAAAAATGGAAATAATTTTAAATTCTACATATTTGTATCACATCTGCAGAATCTTGGATAGCAAATATGTTGTAGATTCTACATGAATTGTGCTTCGTTGCTTTATAACCATTCACAAGGCTTTCAGAAACCAGAGGAATGTTCAGCTCACATTTCTGCTAGAGTTTTGTCCATTAATAGTTCCTGGGGTGTTCAGGAACTAAGTTAACCTCTTGTTCTCCTTTCCTCCATTACAAATATATTTATTTGGGATTTTTTGCAGTCTTTTAGTCTCGGTGCTTTTCATTCAATACACTGTCCCACCAGTTTCTGTTTTCTTATTGGTATGGCTGAAGTGTTCCTTGCTGTTGCTGTTTGGTTTAATTTACTAATTAAAGTCTAATCTAGTTCAGCTGTAGACCTTAGACCTGAAGCCTAACAATCAGGCTGATTTCCAGTAACTCACATTTGCTCCCTTTCCACACCCAAATTAAATGTAGACTGTTATGGAAGACCTTACATAGACGGTTTCCCTATTGTAAAGTTCCTTTCCAATGTGGTTCTTGATCTAACCTAATGAAACCATGAAACTGAGTTGCTGATATCAGTAACAATGCCGATTGTGTGGAAGTATATTCAGAAAGGAAGTTTTCTGGTAAAAATATACAATAAATACCAAAAGCTCCTCCAGCTTCTGGCATCATTGTCACAGTAGAATCCAAGAAGCAAACCTTGTATATCCTGAAATCTAGGTGGTACTTTCCCAACTCATGGTTTCCAACAATCTGTGCTTACATTGCAGCAGGTCCAATTGCAAATGTACTTTCCAGAACCATTTTGTAAAGTTTGAAAATACTTGGTCTTCACACTACAATATTTAAAATGAAGTATAGACATTTTTATTTGCAATCATTGTCATTTATTTCTCACTACAGTGTAGGAAGCCCAGGGTAATACCATTGAAGTCAATGAAATTTCTCTGGATTTATGGAAAGAACTGAGAAATAAATAATGGTGCCTTATCAAAAACATAACTTTATTGGACATGGGGAAAAGGATTTGGGTCCTAGTTGACAGGAGGTTGACCATGAGCCAGCAATGTGCATTTGTGGCCAGGAGGGCCAATGCCATTCCGGGATTTATTAGAAGGGTTGTGGTTAGTAGGTCAAGAGAGGTTCTCCTGCCCCTCTACTCTGCCCTGGTAAGGCCACATCTGGAGTACTGTGTCCAGTACTGGGCCCCCTAGTTCAAGAGGGACATAGAACTGCTTGAGAGAGTCCAGCGCAGAGCCACAGAGATGATAAGAGAATAGAATATCTCTGTTATGAGTAGAGCCTGAGGGACCTGGGGCTGTGCTGATTGGAGAAGAGGAGACTGAGACATGAGCTCAGCAATGTTTATGTAAAGGGTTAGTGCCAGAAGGATGGAGCCAGGCTCTGCTGGGTGATGCCCAATGACAGGACAAGGGGCAATGGGTAGAACCTGAGGCATAGGAAGTTTCATGTAAATATAAGGAGGATTTTTTTCCATGTAAGAGTGACAGAACACTGGAACAGGCTGCCCAAGGGCCTTGTGGAGTCTCCCTCTCCAGAGATACTCAAAACTCCCCTGGACATGTTCCTGTGTGATCTGGTCTAGGTGATCCTGCTCTGGCAGGGGGGTTGAACTAGAAGAGCTTTCAAGGTCTGTTCCAGCCCCTGACATTCAATGATTCTATGATCAATTTGCACCTCAGCTGTATCATTCCTAAGCTTAAGGAAAGTTGGTCTTTTTCCTTGTAATCTTGAAAATGTTTAAGAACATAAGTCATCTTGCACCTACTGCCTATATAACATTTACATGTTGCACTCCTTTATACCTATCCATCATTACATAAAGAATATGGTAGTTTTTTACTGAATGTCTGTGCAAAACAGCCTCCAGTGTCAGCTGAAACATTTAGCTATGAAAATATTAACATATACAAACATGAAACTGCCATTCATGGGTTAACTACTCTCGATTCTCTCTCACACTCTGTTTTTTGTTTTCTTTTTCTTTTTTTATGGTAAGGATAAAAGAAAAATAATATAAAATTTCCACTCTAGTATTATTTTAACTATTTCAAAGTGTGTTGTGTGGTCCCAAATAATATAAAGGAGTACATGGAAATTAGTGCAATTTTTTTTTTCAATTTAATTTCTCATTTGTCATTTTTCATAGAGAAAATAACACAGAACAACCATTTTGAGTTGTATTCTGCATGAGAAGGCAGTAATTGGGGCAGGAAAGGGATAGGATTAAAGTGAAATAAATGTAAAAATAAAATGTTTCCTTTTGAAGATTACTCATTTAAGGAACAAACCTTCATATTTTCAGTCAAACAGTTCTTTGTACCCAGGGAGCCTTTCTTTCACTCAAAGAATGCTTGTTAGTAACAATTTCTTGTTGGTAAAAGTTAAATGTCTTTTCTTTTTGATCTTAAAAGTTTAATTCTCCTATAATAATCCTACTCTTAATCAGAGAGATTTACCAAGGCTTAAGAAGGACACATGTACACACACAGCAGGGAACAGACAAGAAAGGGGGAGAAAAGAGATGACGACTCCTATTTATGGTTAAGCTTTGGAAAGATATAATTAATTCAGAACCCAGATTATTTAGGATTCAAGGGATAGTTGCTTTCTTTTCCTATCAGTGCAGATTTTAGTCCTGGAAGGTTAATGTGTGTTTTTTCACAGAACTTCTGGAGCCTTCACTTGTCCTCTTCAAAGGCTTCTCCTACCAATTAAAAACTATCTACATGTCATTCTGGCACCTCATGAAGGAAGCTCTTTGTTTCTTTGGCCTGATAGGTGCCACAACCCAATGGAACTACAACTCTGTGCAGTTTAACATTAAGAAGCATAAGTAAATTGAGGGACAAGGAAATCAGATGGGTGCATATGAGCAAATGCCATGTTACAGACCTCTGGCAGGAAGTGAGGCTTTTACATCAGTGTTTCCATCACATGGTCATTTGTTGATCTGAGTTAGAGTGAAATTGCTGAAAAAGAACTTCTTCTAATTGTTTTTTGGTAAGTCGGTTGGTTGTGTGAAATAATGCTTTGTTTTATGGGTCAGTGGCTGAGTTTAATGTAATCAGTGTACCTTGCTCAGTGCCCCAGGCTATAGCCAAGATCAGCTGGCAGCAGCCATTTTCAGAAGCCAGGATAAATGGGTAAAAGTATCATGTAAGGATACTTCCTGCAAAATGCTTTCCAGCTTCCATTGACTTGTGCTTTGGGGTTTCTTGAGAAAAAGATCTTGAGGGTGTTCTCTTCCACAAAATATCCTCACTCTTGAAAACACATGAACTTTCAAAATCTATATGTGCTAGTTTGAGACAAATTGGAGTAATTTAATGAGAGAAATTAGATTATAGGCTGTGGTGAGGAGAAAGTTCTTCACTGAGAGAGTCATTGGCCATTGGAATGGGCTGCCCAGGGAGGTGGTGGAGTCACCGTCCCTGGAGCTGGAGTCACCGTCCCTGGAGCTGTTCAAGGCAAGATTGGAAGTGGCACTTGGTGCCATGGTCTAGCCTTGAGCTCTGTGGCAACGGGTTGGACTTGATGATCTGTGAGGTCTCTTCCAACCCTGATGATACTATGATACTATGAAAAGGAATGGTGATGTCTANACGCTATTCTCTCTGGGCTTCTATGTAACTAATCTTTCTGCTTTCTAAAGCTCCCTTGCTGATCCTCCAACCTCACCTTGCATGTAAGGCATACGCTGGGATAACGTAGAGGGGCGGAAAGAAGGTGGAAGGGTGGTTGGGAGCCCCTCCTGGGGACTCTGATTTCTGGGAGGGGTGTTGTGTTTCTGTATTAATTTTAATTTGTATATAACCTGTATATATATAGATGTATATATTGTAAATATCTGCTTGTGTTTTGTGCTAAGCTGTAAATATAAAGCTTCATTCCTTATTTTCCAGATGGCTGAGTCTAATCTGGGTGATTTCATAAGAGTGAGGGGACAGCAAACTCCCAAACCATCACACTATACCACCCTGACTCAATGATCATCACTGTTCTTTTGTACTTCTTTGTCTTGAATTTCTAGTCATATATGATGCCCCGTAAAAGTTGAATTGAGAGAAACAGTCATGAAATATTCTGTTTTTATCTTCTGAGAGGCACAGATGGACTTTATGGATCTGTATCATTCCTTCACTCCACCCCAGCACTTCTTTTCTCTGCTGACCTCCTCTCTTTTAGCTGTCCTTTAAAGGGAAACAATTTCTCACCTTTGATCACTCACATTAGCTTTCCTAGTGTCTGACTTTGAATATTTTTGGAGAAGGTGACAGACTGGTATTTAAGATACGGGATTCGATTTACAAAGTACCATAAACATATGTTATATTTTAATCTGCAAAGTAGCATAATTATGTTTTGTATTTAATTTTTTTTTCCTCTTACTCTGTGCTCTTCTACTGAAGCACAGTGACAGATTTATTTACCATGTTGACAAAATAGGTTTAGGTTATTCTTTCCTACAGTTCGATATATGAGTGGAGTAGCTTCTATTTTGTTTTCCTTGGCTATATAATGTGTGTGTTAGCTAAAATTATATTTGTTCTACCATACATTTCATTGAGTACAGAAGAGGAGGTTCTAAAGCACTAAAAACACTTTCATCTGTCTGCGGAAAGTTGCATGTCACAGCCAAGGATTCCCTATATAGCTCATGTAGGACAGAAAGCCTTTGTCTTTAAATACTCACCCTGCTTTAATATATGCTGTCTCTAGTAGGAGAATTCACATGTAGCTACCCTTTGAATGTCTGTAGTCTGCTTTTCTTAACCTGAACAACACCAGACCAAACTACATACTTTTCACTTCTGTAGACATATCTACCACAGAAGACAGTGGTGAGTGAAGGGTTAATTCCCAATGGACACAGAAAAGGCAAAGGCTCTGGGTGCTGGTTTGTAAAAGAGATTTTCAATGTGTAGCCCACAGACTATCATTGATTGCGGTAAATAAATAAAACCACTCCTGACTTTTATAGTTGTAGGGAGTAATTATAATTCACAGGGCCAGACCCTTTGTGCCACAGAATGCTTCATTTGTGGTTTGCATGAGCAGATACATTAACTTCTGTAAGCTCTTTTCATTAGAATGCTATTACTCATTGAAGACTGATCAATATATCATCTATAGAACATCTTGAATGTGGATGTCTGGACCCATTGTGGGCTTGCTGATAATGACTTCTTTATTCAAGCCAGCTTGTAGGAACAAGGAGATAAAGAAAAGGGAAGAGAATTATAGCATATGCTCATGAAAGTATTCTAAAGGTTATAAACAGAAAGCAGGAGTAAAGCTACAGGGTAGGGAAAGCAATCATAGAGAAAAAGGGGGGAAAAAAGAGTGGAAAGGGACTGAAAGTTGAAAAGGAAAAAAGGTTAGACTTTCACTGTAATTCTTTTTCTGACATTATGCAAAACAAGCTAAATTTTAATAAACCTCCTTTACAAATCACTCCTCTTCTTTGGGGTTATATTGCCCTTTAGGTTTTCATATACTAACGCTCTGCTCAACTTGTGAGGCATTTAAGCATTCCCAGTGAAAGAAGAGCAGCATTTTACTTCTCTCTAACAATCTTTATCTTTTGTTCTCCTCCTTTCTCATTCCATCCTTCTCCTGCAGATAAACACTCTCGGATACATTTTGGGAAATGATAGCAAAGAGAAAATTCTATATCCACAAAACACTTTATTCATTGATTGTAGCTTTTTTCCTTGCTTCTCTACTTTGGCTTTTGTTTTGCTGGTGACAAAAGCAATGAAGAATTACGATCTGTTCTGCAGATTGGAATTGAGACACCATAGAGCTGAAGGAAATATAGAAAAGTTTAGAATTATTTACAAAGATTGGGGGGTGGGGAAAGAATTTATGAAAGAATACATAACAAGAGAACCATTGCAAGATTCAACTTAGAGTGGGAACCAGCAACAGAACGAGGGTACACAATTTCAAGTTGTGCCAGGGGAGGTATAGGCTGGGAATTAGGAGGAAATTCTTGACAGAGAGAGTGATTGGCATTGGAATGGGCTGCCCAGGGAGGTGGTGGAGTCACCATCCCTGGAGGTAGAATCATAGAATGGTTTAGGTTGGAAGGGACCTCAAGGATCATCCAGCTCCAACCCCCTGCCATAGGCAGGGACACCTCCCACTAGAGCAGGTTGCTCAAGGCCTCATCCAGCCTGGCTTTAAACGCCTCCAGGGNCTTCGTGGCTCTCCTCTGGACTCGCTCCAGCAGTTCCATATCCTTCTTGTGTTGGGGGCTCCAGAACTGCACACAGTACTCCAGGTGGGGTCTGACGACAGCAGAGTAAAGGGGTGTTCAAGAAAAGACTGGATGAGTCACTTAGTACCATGGTCCAGTTGATTGAATTGGGCTGGGTGATAGGTTGGACTGGATAATCTTGGAGGTCTCTTCCAACCTGGTTGTTTCAATGAAAACAAATTCCTTTTCTTTTTCCTGAAAGAAAGCAAAGCCAGATTCTCCATAAAAGAGGCTTACATCAAGCATTTTAAGTACAAAAAGAATGGGAATTTCTTTTCAGTAGAGCAAGAAGTTAAATACCTGTATAAGGCATACATGAAAATTGAAATCTCTGAGTTTATTTCAACAGATTCAGCATATTAGGAGAATCTTCCAAGGAAAACAGTAGTCTCAGTGAGAGAAAGTCCACATCTGGAAGGCAGTAACAAGTTTAGGCAATAAGGCAACACATATAATTTTCTGAAGCTGATTGAAAACAAACAACTAAAGATCTTTAGTCACATTCTTAGAAAGACCTCAGAACATCACAACAATTTTGAATACAATCCAACAATCTAAAGGTGTTAAACCACCTGATTAATGGAAATTAGGGTCTAGATGTCCCCACTGTGGGAGAGGAAGATAAACAGCAATGCAGGCTATCAGAATAATTGAAATATTGCCCAGTATTGGTTCATGAAAGAAACAGAGATGATCAGAAAAGCTGATTTTCATTACACAGGAAACAAGTATAAACAATTCCAATAGGTTCAGAGTGGGGAAAAAAAAATTGTCAAATAGAACTTTGCTTCTAGTTTAATCTTAAAAACAGTCAGGTCCTTCCAGCTGAAAACTAAAAATTGCCACAAAATATTCCATTGTGAGTTGTGTTTACTCTTTAAGTCAGATCAAATATTGTTCTTTGGGGGCAGGTAACCAGTAGCCATGTACATGTTGCAGCTGCTCCAGTGCTGTATGGGATTTGCAGTTCAGGCATCTTGCGTGATGAACTGTAAGACTGCAGCAAAGAAATCACAGGAGAGACTTATCTACACCAGCCCACAAAGCAGGGAGAGGATTAATGGCTCCCACTTCCCTGGAACATGAGAAAATACATTTGAGTGCTAAATTGTGCCTAGATGAAACTTTTCAAGTTGAAAATCTATATGTTTGTTTCAATCAAAGGAAGCAAAAGAAATGTCTGACATTTAGGAAGGGGAAGAATCCAATGTTCATAAGAAAGAAAAATAAAATTGTTTGTGGAAATAAAAGCTGTAACAAGAAAAAGGGTTCACCTCCAACTTCTAGCCTGCTTTCACACTGCATGGCTCAGCACACATAGGTAATCTCTCCCCAGGTAGCATTAGACTGCAGATAGACAGTAAGTCAGTAGTGACTTCTAGGACAGTCTCTGCAGCTCCTGCATTGGTGCAAGGCTTGTGAAATACAGTTCATAGCCCTGAGTTTGCTGCTCAGAGTCCACAAACAGTGCATGGAGTAAACTAAAACACAGCTCAGGCATGCAGCACAAACCACTTAACACACACTTTAGCTGTTCTGCCTTGGTGATGTGATGTCTCTCTGCAACTCGCTGCTATTCTTGCCTGCCTGCTCTGCGGTAATACAGGCAGCATATGATAATTCACCTCAGTTTATTGAGCTGGGGTGTTCCTGCACCTTCCATGAAGAGTCAAATATGGAGATGTATCAGATTGCTCTATAATGTGCCTTCTAGACTCCAGGTTCATGCCTCTGATTCTACTGTTATTCTTCTGTTTATAATTAGTTGTGATGTTGAAAGAGGCTCAGCCAGATGTTAGCAAACCTGGTTTTGTACTTTGATTCTCCTTTCTCCTGTTTCTACCAGACCTCTCACTCATCACAGCTGTTTCTTGGTATACCTAATATTCCTATTGCGACCTTTCACTGGACATATATGAGGGAATTCTCCTGTTGCATGAGCTTTTCCCATGGATTTTTCCTAGCTGTGCTCTTCCAGTAGTATTATGTCCCAGGCTCAAGAGGAAGGATCCATTAGAGGTGATTTCATTGAGCCCAGAAGTGTTTGGATTTCTTAATGTATAAAAGGACTTTAAATCTCCATGCAAGTGTCTCAGCCTGTCTTGGGATTGGGAACTCATTAGTTTCATGTGAAAGTATCAGGCACACTAAGAGCTTAGTCCCTAGCACGTGGTCAATTCAGCATCATTCTCCTCCAAGCATTGGTGAGAAGATAAACAGCTAAAATTTCTTCCCTCTGGCACACTTTGGTAAGTGTGTTTCTTACCATTGTAAAGCTCTGCTTAATTTCAGTAGGTCCTGAATAGACTCCACAATCTGAGAGCTGCAATTAACTTCTTTACATATCCTCTTCTGCACCTGGCACAAAGGACAAATTCAAATGTCTTATCTTTGTCTACTTCTCTCCACTCTGCTCATTTTGGTGCAGTCTAAGTCTTCACTTCATTTTTGTTGCCATTCTTAATGTCTTACCTTTATCAATGATGAAAAAAACAGCTTTGTTTATTTATCAAGCAGCAATCTTTATCCAACCCAGCAAAACATTGCTACTTGTTTAGGTTTTTTCTGAATTTGCCAGAAATACACTTGCACAAAGGTAAAATAGTACCAAAGATAGAACTGCACAGATTTAGAGCTCATCTCACAGGAGCACAGGATGTCAGGGTTTGGAAGAGACCCAAAGAGATCATCGAGCCCAAACCCCCTGCCAGAGCAAGACCATACAATCTAGCTCAAGACACAGAGGAACACATTCAGACAGGCCTTGAAGGTCTCCAGAGGAAGAGACTCCATAGCCTCTCTGGAGAGCCTGTTCCAGTGCTTTGTGACTCTTACAGTAAAGAAGTTCCCACTTGTGTTGAGGTGGAACATCTTGTGCTGCAGCTTACATCCATTACTCCTTGTCCTATCACAGGGAGCAAATGAGCAGAGCCTGTCCCCCTTTCCTGATCCCCAGCCCTCAGATATTTATACACATTTATTAGATCCCCTCTCAGTCTTTTCTTCTCCAGACTAAAAAGCCCCAGGTCCCTCATCAGGTAGTGTTCCAGTCCCCTAAGCATCCTCGTAGCCCTCTGCTGGACCTATTCCAGCAGATCCCTGAAGCCAACTTAATTTTTTATTTCCTACAGATTTTAGCTGGCAAATATGTATGCAGAATTCTGCCTGGGCTTGGACAGCCTATGCTGAAATTCAAGCTGTGATGAGAAACAAGTTCTGGGGTTTTTCAGGCTGTCTCTACACAACCTGCAAGCATATTCTTGGATTCCAGTATTGTGGTGTACCTGTTGGAGAGCTTTGTAATCCAAAGAGCTGTCTTGGCCACCCAGAGCCTGCTCTGTTTGTTGTGACAAAACGTATGAGAGTATTTCCTATGTTTTTTAATATTGTTCACGTGAAGCAAAGTTCTTCTGTGTAATTTTAAAAAAAAAAGGATACTGTATTAAATTTACTTGTCCATAACTTATTTGTGAGCATCCTGTGAGTCTCAGGGTCATGATTTGTAGTAGAACTATATTATCCAAAATGGTCTGTCAGTATGCTTATTGAACCATGTGAGTGAATCTACAATACTTGCATGTCCTGAGGGCCTGATGAGGTTGACTCTTTGGTACTCTTCTAGCCAGGGACACTCTTGTATCCTTGCAAGTAGCTGTATGCATATCAAATTTTATCTTCCAATCAATATTTGGATTATATGAAGTGTGTATTCATGCATTTAGTAAGGACCCTTATGACTAACATGTCCTAACAGAGCTTGTGGGATGTAAAAGGCAAATAAGTGATGTACCCCTGTCAATTCTGCCAAACATGTAATCTGAGACTGCTGTGACAGAGGCTTTTTTTCTGGTTAAGCAACAGTTTTTGCAGGGTGTAGTTAATGCAATATGTATAGTATATGAGCACATTTCAGCATTAAAACTGCAACAATTTATGCTCATGTGCAACTTTCCTCACTTTGTGCATAGAAATCTTTGATGACTGCTCAGGTGGATAAACTAAAAGGATGCGCCTGAGTGCTTGAGGTATTAGAGCCTGAGTTATTACCATTCTTTGGAAAATGAAGCGAGGCCACAAAGAGGTCTTGTATAAATTAAAAATGAAGCAAAATTAAAAAGAGAAGTCAGGAAAAATAATTAGCTGACATAACGTTAATTTATAAAAAATACTTGTTTGTGGAACAAAGTGTAATTAAACCCTCAGTGAGCATATGGCATGCAAACACTAATGCAGTTTATTAGTGTGGATTCAGCAGAATATTTGGGTAGATCATTCACATATAAATAAGAAAGCAAGCTGGAAACTAGAATGTGAGAATGAAAGTGGTTTAGGAATCATGAATGTTCATTCTACTGATATTTTTGGTTACGAAGGAATTCAGCAAAATATAGCCTTAGTAATGGATACAAAACAACTCCTTTTTTTAATGAGGGTGCAGGTCTAAGATGAGAAGAGGATGAAACTACCTGTGTTAAGCTAATTAAATCTAAAAAAAAAAAAATGGAGGGGGGGGGAAGAAAACTTAAAGTTTTCTAACACCTTGTACTGAATTATCTGTAACCACTTGTAACAGTTCTGGCTCCAGTTTTCACTACAACCTACACCCAGTCTCTTCAGAGAGAATGCTTTTGAGAATAATGTTCCAAGACCTGGCTAACTGCTTTTAAAGAGTGGTTAAATTAGTATTTAATTAAAGCAAGAGAAGTTAAAAAATCAGTAGTAACTCATAAAGCTGTCAAAATGTATTTTTTCAACACTGGGACAGAATATAGACAAAAAGCTGGTCAGGCGTTGCAGAGCCTCCTAACGTGAGCTTCTTATGACAGGTTTTGATAGTGCAGAACCAGTGAGATTGAGTCAGCAAAGAAGAGAACACAGAGCAGCAAAAATGATTCTGGATTTGTGAAGTGGTATTTGGAAGGGAGGTAGCAGTGCATTTGACTTCAGGACAAACCACTCATTACAATTGGGATTGTCCCATCTTGACAGTGGCAGTAGTGTGTGGAATGGGACTGATGCACAAAGATTAATGCAACCGAACAACTGCTGAAAACTGTCACAATATGGTTTCAAACAGTGGGAATGTAAAGAACGGTTTCTCAATGGTTTAAAATGGTCAGATATTTCCAGACACTGATGAAGACAAAAATTAATTGCTTTGTTACTACAACTTGAGCACTCATGTGGGTCACAAACATTCATTAAATAAATGAAACTCTAGGAAGTGGAAATGTAGTTTAAGACAGGGAAGCACCTCGTACCTTGCTTTCACTTCATCTGATGCAAAATTCACTGATGGGGAGAGTGTTTCTGATTCCATTGCTATGAACCACATCACACCTAATGGAATTACTCTTAGTTTACCAGCAGCATAAGGTCTTTTTAGTCCTGAAATTATATGAACTGTACTGGAGAAGTTCTAAATATTGTTCACCATCAGAAAAGTCCTTTCCTTATACAAGAACCTACAGCACTGAAGTCATATTTTGGAGGTCAAACTATCAAGTGTACAAGACTTCCAGGCTTGTGTTCAAAGCAAGAAGGTGGCATGAGTCTGAAAGCTTGGCTAATTGTACCAGCTACAGAAACCAATGAAAGAAAAGATATCACAGGTCCCAAAAACCTGTTTTTAATGAACTTTTTTTTATACTCTTCTGTTACTCATAATATTTACAATATTTTATCTAAAAAAAGGCCAAAAAAAGGAACTCTAGTAACAAAATGTTTGGACTTTATAGTTATAATTTATAAATAGTTATAATTTATAAATAGTTATAATTTTAATTTTCCCTTTCATTAGAATTATCAACTTTCCTATTTTTAGTACACCATGATGGAAAAGTAGCTGTATAACTTTATAGTGAAAATATCTCTTTTGCTAATATAAGCACAAAAGTTGTTCTTTGCTGTACAGCAATGATTCAAAATATGGGTGATAAAACTTGTTGGGAATGGTAGGACTTCTAGTGCTGTACAGCTGCTTGACACACTGGAACATAAGCCATGGGTTCAGAATGTATACAGGGGAAAAGTACTGAGTTAAGTAAATAGAGGGTTGAAATGACCTTAGAGAATGATTGCAGCAGATGAAACTACGTAAAACATGAACCTGCGGTTTTGTTAACCTTTGCTAGTTGTTAATGTACGAGGTCTGTCTTGATGAGGTATGTACTGAGGTCTGTCTTAATGACCAATTAGGATTTGGCATGATCTTTTAGCTTGTATGTTAAGGTATATAACCAAGTGCTGAAAGTACAATAAACGGAACTTAGCTTGCATCAAGCTGCTCCTTGTCTCTCGTCATGGCAAAAACTTCCTTCATCCTTCAGTCTGACCAGTGGAGTAAGGGAAAGGACTATGTACATGGGAAGAAAAATCTATTGTCAGTTCTCTTCAGCTACTGCCTAGAGCGTGTAACTATGGTGAGCTTGTCCAGCTAGGGGAAACCTGGGACCTACAGGTTGCTTTCAGTGCACTTTTGGATGTTCCTTCCTTCTCTCAGTAGTAGAAGCTGAGCCCATGAGTATATAATGTTTCAAGGAATTCAGCACATCCTCTTTTTAAATGGAATCCATATGTGCAAAAAATTGACTGTGAACAAATCACTCATCCCTTTCTTTCTCAGAAATATTCCTCAGACTGGTCATTTCTACATGAGATCTGGAAAATTATTTTTAAAAAACACTAGTTACAACTTGGTGCTTTACAGAACAAAAAGAATAGTGGACATAATGAATTTTTGAAATTAGGAACGTGGGCAACTTCAGCTGGAGAAAGTTTCAGACCGTGATAGAAATCAGCGAGTAGTAGGATAACTTACTCAAGCTATCAATTTGCCTTTTTACATGGCCTTGTAAATAAAAGATCCTGCCCCACTAGATTCACAGAATAGTTTGGGTTGAAAGGCACCTGTGCTGCAGAGGGGGATTCTGCTGCCTACGCCAATGGTGGTGGAGGGGAGAAATTAATTGGTGCGAGATGATATTCTATAAAAATATATATTTATTAACTTCAATATTCTGAACTCTTGCCACCCCCAACCACTGAATTTTTAATATTAATAGTTGTCCTTACATGGTTATAAAGACATTATGGGAATAATATCAAACTGTAACTATTATAATAACTAGCATACATTCAAACTATAAACAGAGAGAGGATTTTTCCCTGCGGTTTAATGCCACTTGGGGTCAATATGCTGCTTGCCCCGTAGATAGGGCTGAAAGCCCTTTCTGCTCTATGGTGCCCTGGAGTGTTCTGTATACCCCAAAATTCCTCTCCCTCTGTGATTTGAATGGGAGAGGAAAAAGGCACGAAAAGACCTGTTCCCCCGCCTTGCCCTGCAGGTGTGAAGAGGGGGGGCAAGGGACCCTTCCGGCATGAGGGGTGCCCCGTGCAAGGCCCACGATGCAATCGGCTGGGGATTGGCTGTGTTCTTCGTGCCTAGGAAGTGGTAACTCAGCTCTTTGTCTAGGAAGGGTATTATGTTCTCTTCTTGAATAATAAAACAAGGAATAAAAGATAAGAAATGCATTACTAGCTGAGTAAACTGTACATTCAAATTTATATTTTAGTACTCCTTGTGCATATTTTTGTGTATGAATACAGTGGTTTGGCAACCACTACTGGAACAAGTACTATGGATTTTTACATGCACAGATACATTCAAAAGTGATAAATATCACTATTAGCAGCTGCATAACTGTGCTTCCTTGATACAGTTCTTTTACTGTTTCAGATAAATTACATTCATATCATTTTCTCTGAAAGTAGAGAAGTCTAAAATGTTCTGTTTGATTGGATCTTTGGTTCTCATTTTACTACTAAGTCACTACTGGTGAATTTATAGTTTTAAATTACATATCCAGTTCAGAAAAAAAGGTAGAAAATATTAGTGAGAAGACCATCAAGTTCTTGCCTGACAATACTATAAAAAAATGCTCTGCAAGTTTGTCTCTCACAGAATAAGACTAAACCAAAACCAAATAATTGCAATGAGCAAGGAAATGTTGGGGGGGGGGGGACGATAAAGCAAGAAACAAAGAGTAAAAAAAAAATGTGTCAGGGGCTCAATCAGATGAGGTAGGAAGTTCTCAATGTAGATGCAGCAGCAGTTCTTATATAATACTTAAGCAAAGTACAAAGCACATTTATTCCATAACAAGACAAAGACTTCTCTTTGTCTCTATCCAAAAACGACTTCTGTCCAGATTTCAACTATTTGGCCCTCTACAGTATTTACAAATTGCAATGAAATTAGAAATAGCTTACTTGCTGAAGCATTTATCCATTCACAGAAGGCTTGGAGAAGGATAGAGCATAAAAAAACTTGTTGCAAACGTAATTCTTCCATAGCCTGCTGTCCTGGGAGGAAAGATCATGAAAAATATATATCTTTTTTCACAAAGAAACCACAGGGAACTTTTAAAAATGGTTCTGGTGAAGACCTACATATTTCCTGCATTAAAAAGAAGACAATTCCAGTGTTACCAAGATGGGAGCACAGCACAAACATATGTACTTTGATCAGATCAGGGGTGGAAAAGACCTTGAAATAGTTAGTGCATATGAAAGGGATCATAAGAGACCACCCTTGCAGAGCATGACTGGTGAGAAGATGATGTGTGACAGATGATCTGGCGTCAGTCATTATAACTCAAACAAGAAATGGACTGAAGAGGCTCCCAAATATTGCAGTAAGATGTTACCAATATTTTACATGGATTTTACCTTACTTGAAGGAAGATGAATGTCTCTCATACCTCATTTAACTCACTTCTGGTGTTATTCTGAATTCCTGACCTCCTACAACTCTTGTTGCACAGAAAACCTTTCTAGGCTGGTGGGAATAAAGGTCAGTTCCCTCTCTATGTAGAAATGTAACCTGGAGACTTTGTATGCAAAAGAATCTGAACACATATTCCCATGTATTTTGAACTCGAGATACAGAAAGTAATCACTGGCTCAGAGGAGAAATATTCAAGCAGACGTGAAAAGGACCATATTCCTAACAAAATAATTGAACTATTACATGGAAAAAAAAAAATTCTTAATGCTGTTCTTTGATGAAATATTTTTCAGAGGATGCTCTTTTGTTATCAGTAACTTGATTTTAGGATTAAGCTTTTGTTATTACTGGTAATATTAGATGCAGGGAGAGGAGACATCATGACAGCTGCTCTTCCTTTCTGTCATCTTCATGTAGGAGTAAAGATAATTTAGTTTATGTTGTACATACAGCAAGAACAAAGAGACACGGGTCTGGAGAGTAAACGTAGCTAAAGGGATATATCTTCTATATTTATTTCTGCCTCGTTGGAAACATGTGACCCTTTCTGGACAGTGTTTGACAAGCTAGAACATATCCAATCTGAATTAATCTGCTGCTTCTGCAATGTGATTGTTAATTTTGGATATTATCCTGTTTTTACTAAATGACACAGCCTTCAGACATTTTAGATTTGCTTCATTCTGAGATGATCTCATTTCCTTACTTGATTTAAGATGACAGTGTTCAGCGCATCAGAAACTGTAGCAAAGAATTGTGGAGTCATCATTCTGATATTATTTACCTGCCCATTTCTTCCACTTTTTAAATCTTCACAGGGCTTGTTTGATAGTGCATTCTGCATACATATTGAAAGGTCTCTTAGATGACTATACACCCTGACATGAAAATCAACTCACTACCAAAAACTGCTGATCACCATCCAGGTAATCATTTAGGCAGGAAAATCCTGACATGTTTTTGAATCTGGGCTATCTACAACCATCTTTCAGTTATCAACCTTTATGACAATTATCAAATGTATCAATACATATCCATATTCCCCTTATGCAGAGCTGATGCCTCTGTTTCAACTCATCCTTTCTGTTCTCTTGGATTTCATGGCAGGTTGTTATGATGTAAAACAAATTAGCACAATGATCAGAAGAAATGTATTAAATAAGTAATGATAATGATATTGATGATGATGATTATAATGATAATAATAGATCTGTCACCTCGTTTTTTTTAATATATTCCACTGTAAGAAGGTACTTTTATAAGGCTAAGACCACTGATATCATACATTGTTCTAAGAAAATGCTCCCAGACTGTTTCAACATAAACAAACTCCAATTTTCTTTTTTATTACAATGAAGGTGTCAGACAAACTAGCACAGAAAATTTTTGTTCAAAAAGCTGACAATGGATAAAGCTATAAGTTACAGTTGCCTTTATTAAGGGAACTGTCTGGCACTTCTAATAATGTTGTTTGTATTTATGTTTCATAAGCTGATCAGAGTGTGCAAATAATCAAGTAAACAGCCTTTTGGATGGGGAGAGGACTTCCCTCTGCTTGCTAATACCCTAAGTCAGTCCAGTTGCTCTTACATACACCTGCAATTTCTGTGTAATACAATGAAAACTGTAAACTTTTTACTGACAGAAAGCAAGTGACACAGTTTGATGAAAAGAATGCCTGTCTCAAGTAATCCTCAGCTGAGGGCATTCATTTGGTCCACATGTATATATATACAAGATATATATGTACATATATCATATATGTGTGCATATATAAAATATATATGTGTGTGTATATATACACACACACACACAGAGGAGTATTTGCCAGGCTAGAACCGGTGTACTTAGAAGCTTATGTTTGCTTGGGTGTATTTGAGATGCAAATTCACCAAACTCATGAAGTACAACAGTTCTGTCTCTGTTGCAATGCAGGAACACAAATACCCCAAAGGGCTGGATTTATTAAAACAGGACAAGACAGTGGTAAAAAAGTACTTGAAGAAACCTTCCCTTCACTCACAGCACTCTTTTTCTCTAGTTTAGCAGTTAGCAGTAGTTTCCTGAGCAAATCAAGGTAGGTTCTCCTCCCCCTCTACTCTGCCCTGGTGAGACCTCATCTTGAGTACCGCATTCACTTTTGGGCTCCCCAGTTTAAGAGGGACAGGGATCTGCTGGAGAAGGTCCAGCAGAGGGCTGCAAGGATGGTGAGGGGACTGGAACACTGTCTGATGAGCAGAGGCAGAGGGACCTGGGGCTTTTTAGTCTGGAGAAGAGAAGACTGAGAGGGGATTTAATAAATGTTTATAAGTATCTGAGGGCTGGGGGTCAGGAAGAGGGGACAGGCTTTGCTCATTTGTTCCATGTGATAGGACAAGGAGCAATGGATGTAAGCTGCAGCACAGGAGGGTCCACCTCAACACAAGGAGGAACTTCTTTACTGGAAGGGTCACAGAGCACTGGCACAGGCTGCTCAAAGAGGTTGTGGAGTCTCCTTCTCTGGAGATTTTCAAGGCCTGTCTGGGTGTGTTTCTCTGTGACCTGAGCTAGATGGTATGGTCCTGCTCTGGCAGAGGGGTTGCACTCAGAGGTCAATTTGGATCCCTTCCAATCCCTGACATCCTGTCATCCTGCGCTCCCGTGAGTAGCCTCGACCCCTCCCACACTCTGTCCTGTAAGGATAACCTGCCTTGTGATGACTTCTGCCTAGGTTATGACTGTGGGTCTATTTCACACTGCAGGACTCCCTTGCCACTGATGCCCCAAATCATGCCGTCCTGCATCTCTCTCCTGACCCACTGTGGTGGAGAGTCCCAAGGATCACAGAGTGGGCTTGAGTGTGTTTACCTGCCTTTCTTCATTGTGGCCAGAGATGGGAAAAGAGGACAAAGAAAGCCTGACAACCTAATCTGGTTTGGTCCGGTTGCACAAGAGGGGTTCATAAGACCATGTCCTGTCACGTGCAAGGCGTATGCGCCCCCCTTTTTTGGAAGGGAACAGCCCGTGGGTTCCTCCTTTTTTGGATATATTTGGGTGATTGCCAAAGGTGATTGGGTGATATTGTGGCCAATGAGTCCATTAGCCTCAGCCATTGTCCTATAAAAGGGGGTGAACAGGTGCATAGGTGCTTGCTTGCTTTGTGTTCGTTCGTTCTTCACTCACCTGCCACCCGCCCGCCACCTCAGCCTGCCATGCCAGCAGCTGACTCCACGTGGAATTCACCACAGGACTTCTATTAAATATTTTCCTGCCTACGTTTTGGGCCACAGACCTTTGACTGAGGACTAGTGAGTATTCTTCATTCTTCATTCAAGTTGCTAAAGGAATTTAGCTAACCTCACAAGCAGTGAGTTGAGCCGCAGGACTCTATCAAAGATATTTCTAAAACCTTTCAAAATTCCATTGTATAGAAACGTTCTGTAAAACTTATTTACAACTACCTACTTGCGTGGGTAGTTGTAAATAAGTTTGGGGGAATTATCTTGGTATATAGTAATGAATTATTTAATAACTTTTGAATCGGCCTCATTGCATTTCACCCCAAACTCAGATTTAAACTAACCCATTCATAACACCCACAAGGTGAGTATCCCAGGATCTAACCTAGTTGTACATGGGAATTTCCCTATGCCAGTTTAAACCCATTACTCCTCATCCTGTCATTACAGGACCTTGTAAATAGTTCCTCCCCAGCCCTCCTGTAGCCTCCTTCAGATACTGGACAGCTACTACAAGGTCCCCTCAAAAGCTTCTCTTCTCTAGGCTGAAGAGTCACAACTCATACGAGGATATGGCCAGGCATATGGCATTCTTCTGAGGGTCAGCTTCACCCTGAGGAGAGATGAATGAAAGCTGGCAGCTAGGTGCAGGAGAAAGCTATTTTCTTTTTTATGTATCTCCCTTGCAGATCTGACACCTCAGAGCAGCAGGATACGAGGTGTTTTCCCTGCAAACTGCCAAACTGGCCCAGACAGTTCTGGTTACAGGCCTGTTCTGTAGGGGACAGGAAACTCCAGCTCTATAGCTACACAATACAACAGTCTCCTTGCAACCCTCTTACATGTTTTACCAGAGGAGGGAGTGATTTTTCACATTTTATATTGGAGTTTCTATTAAATTATACAGGGGTTAGTGTAATTTCCACAGATACCTATTAATCTCTATAGCAGGTTTTTATCCCTGCTACATTTGATTTGGGGTTTGGTTTTTTTAGTTCGTTTCCTTGTAGCTGGAGGTGAAATCTTCAACTGTAGCGTGCAAGGTGGAAAAAAAGAGCAAAGATTTCAAAACCAAAGGCTAACAGAAGTAGTAAAGAAAAAGGGCTACATTTAGTATTTATTTCACTATTACAGGAGTGCTTTTTTTGCCAGGCTTGGGTTCTCGCAGTTCTAGAGGAGATTACAAGGCCCAAACCATTTTTTTAAATTAATTTTTAATAATGGGTAATAATCTGAGTGGCACTGGTCTGTGTGTGGAATTAGAATTCCTCTGATAGGAAAAGAAATATTTGTGCAGAGTTTTATGAGCAAAGTTGACCTGAGGCTTCCTGAGGCTGATTGAGAAATTGCAGTCAACGAAGATTCTTAACCCCTTCCCAGCTCCATTTTCGATCTACTAAAGTCTCTGTGGTTTAATATACAAAGAAACTGACAAGGATCTGAAAAGAGCAATAAACTTGTATATGATTACCAGAAGCTCTTGTTCCTTCTAAATTTAACTTAACGACTAATTGGCTTTTCAGCACAGAAAGGCATGAACCTTCAGTTCAGCATTTCATAGCTTTATGTAATGGAGTACCACATTTCAAACAAAATGTTCTGAGGTCACTTCTCTACAACCCAGGAATTAGCTGTTAACTTCCCTTCCTTTTTTTAAGAGTCAAGAAGCAACAAATCATGATATTTGATACAGTCTCAAAATAAGTGTTCAAAAAGCTGGCCAATTCTTAACTGATTGTGGGAAGGGGAGGGAACCCAGGACTGAATGGACCTTATTCTAACAGTAACCATGGAGCTAGCTGCCCTCATTCTTTCTAGAAAAGCCTGAAACATGGGTGTTAGCAGGGGTTAAGAAGAATATTTATGAGACTAAAGATAAAGACCCTACTAATGTTACTGCCTGTTGCTATACATTTCCATTAACCTGCAACAACCTACCAGTGGGCTAGCTCTGTGGGTGTTAATCTCCGTAAACTTTTTCATCTAGTCAAACACATTTTGCCAGGGCATTGTACTAACCTCAAAGCTTCCCCTGTTCCAGCGCTGCTACTGATAATTATATTTATTAATGATTTCCGGTTACTCAAGGATACTGAAACTGTAGTGCAAGGAATGCACTTCTTCGAGTTGAATGGAAAAGCACAACTATCACTATTAAAGAGAGCTCCTAACCTCTAAATGTTGCCAGATTTAAAATTAAGGCTTCTGTATTTAAGAGGGAAGGAAATACGATCAGGAAGTCATAACCTAACTCAAGAAATGTGTAGTATTTTTAGTGGATTGTTTGTCTGGGGTTCGAATTTAAATTCCCAGAGACTCTAATAAATTTGATAGAACCAATGACAATTAATTTAAAGTGCCCTTCCCTCTCCCCCCACTCCTTCCCCAAAGAAAGGAATTCAGAAGTAGAGAGGAAAGGTAAACACACCCAAATAAAAATCAAACTCACTCGATTTGGAAGTTAAAAAGGAAAAGTTTAACAATAACTTAAAAGGGTATCAGAGGTAGGGAGGTTACAGAGGTGTAGGGAAGGAAGAATAACAAATACAAAAGGTATAAATACAACCTGAGTTCGTGATGGTGGTGACCACGTGTGTGGAGAGATGCAGGGGTGCAGAGAGAGCTGCAGTGTGGTCCAGAGAGCGATTGAGCAAGAGCTGTGGAGTGGTCAAGAGAGAAAGGAACAGGAAGTCCCCCTGCTTACATGGGACATGAAGGGGGGGAGTGGGCTAACCATCACCTGGGGGTGTCCAGACCCACCCCAGGGGAGGGGTCAAGAGCACCTGAGGTCAAGTGTCGAGTTCAGGGACACTCCTCTTGGAGTGTGAACAGTATACATTGTTCTACATAAATCATCATTAAACAAAAATGGGTTTTTTTTTTAGCGCAGAGCTTTGTAAAGTAGGTAAAACTTAACACAAAATTACTTCATTTTTGAAATGTTATTCCAAGTTTTACTCAAAAATTGTAAAGACTTAAACTTGTTATGAGAAGGTAACTGAAAAGAGCACCACTTGCGGTATGTATTGTGTGTTCATTATTTAAGAGAGACGTGTATGATGTCTAATTTAATCCTCAGTCTGCTGAGTTTCTGTTCTGGCTTTAGACCACAGTTCTGAAGTGTAAGGACAGCAAACATCTTTGACAGTGAGTGAATTGTGACCTTTGTACTGGAAAATGCATAATTCTACTGACATTAAAAAAGAAAACATCTAGTAAATTCTGTTTTGGCCATGTTCAGCTGTGTGCAAGCTAGTTTATAAACCTAAAACATGGAAAACGGCAGGAGAAGCATGCTGCTAGGTGTACGTTCTGCCTGTTCCTAGAAAGTGAAATGAAACTGTGGGGTGCCTTGAGGTAACTGGGATTTTTGTTGCTGAACTGCCTTTGGGTCAGGAGATGATGCTTAAAGGGTCTGTCAGGATTAGGAAAATAAGTGATGTTCTGTGTTAATTACTCTGTTTTAATGAATATGTTTTGAAGCATTACCCGACATCTGCAGGTGTTTGCTAGTGGTCATCCCAAATCACTGGCAGTAGCCTTTAATTAGCCATTTGAGTATTAATGCAAGACACTTGAGTCAAAGTGAGATAACTCAGTAAATGTCAGATTAGCATTAACTCAGCACTTTCCCGTAGTTAGGCCTTAAACTCACAAATGGGAATATATGTTAGAAATATAAGTCAGAGTAAAGGAAAGAAAGATTTCCTATTCATGACAGAAGACAGAAGAGACATCAATACTTGCAGGAATGATATGCATAGAAAAAGGCCCTGCATGGTTATCACAGACTAGTCTGCCAGCAGAAGTCCCTCCTGCTCATTCCTTCACAGTGAGATACAAGCAAGTTGCAAGAGAAATTGTGCTAAGTTACACCAAAAGGAGACCTAAATCAAGGGTGAGGGCTGAGGAAATGAGCTGCTGGTTGTAGGAAGCTTGTGCCCACATGGAGTGAGTCAGATAAAAGAATTAATTCACTGTGCAAGATTCAAAATGGGACAAAGACAGAATGGCAGACACAACAAACATGGGAAGTGTTTGTCTTCATTATTTCCCTCTCATTTTCTGCATCTGTTAGTCACTTTCCTGGCTATATGACAGTGCTTCTTATGTGATCTATTATGCAAATTTGATGTACAGTAAAAACAACAATTTTCAGCTAGTATAGAGTCTGTGTAGCTTGCCTTTCTATTTAGCTCTTTATTAAAATGTTGTCTAGTTTGGAAAAAGTGTAGATGGTAACATCATTTCTACTGGAGGACCCAGAATGGAAATTACTGTCTCCTTTAGTAAAGCTAGGAAAAAAAGTGACAGAAAAAATGGAAACAGTTTTATCATAGAATCAGTCAGGGTTGGAAGGGGCCACAAGGATCATCTAGTTCCAGCCTCCCTCCCATGGGCCACACCTCCGGGACGGGTTGCCTCCCTGGGAAGCCCATTCCAGAGTCTCACCACCCTCATGGTGAAGAACTTCTTCCTAACATCCAGTCTGAATCTACCCATTTCTAGCTTTGTTCCGTTCCCCTCCGGGCCTGTCACTACTTGGCATCCTAAAGAGTCCCTCCCCACCTGTCTTGTAGACCCCCTTAAAATACTGAAAGTTCACAATAAAGTCACCTCAAAGCCTTCTCCTCTCCAGACTGAATAGCCCCTTCTCCCTCAGTCTCCCCTCATAGGAGAGGTGCTCCAGCCCTCTGAGCACCCTTGTGGCCCTTCTCTGGACATGTTTCTTCTTGAGTAGAATGAAAACAATTATAGCTGCTTGTTACACATCCTTAAATGTGCATCTTTGCAACAAAGGCCTCCTCTTTTGGGCTGGGGTGCCGCCATTGCATTAGGCTCATTAAGCTAGAACATCCATCCAACCCTCAGACAAGGAGGTTACCTTCTTCTTACCTCCTCCCTCCTCTGTGCTGACACTAGTCAGTGGAAGAATCAAGTGGGGTAAATGTTCTAGCTCACCATGCATGCAATAGTGCTGACACAAGAGAAGAGTCAGAATGTCATGGTGGGACAAAGTAGAGAGTAGACTGTAATTGCCTACTTTGACCACAGATCACACTCTGGTTAGCTTAAAGCAATTATGAGTCCTCAATCCCAGGCTTTAGCCAAATTGAAGTTATTTATTTGATGAGGAAGAGGCCTGCGTTTTGTTTATATCAAGAACAAAGGTGTTAACTTTTCAACTTATAATAGTTGAATTAATTAAAAGCATAATTTTACTGCAAATTCACTAAAACTGAGAAGGAAAAGTAAGCAATATTCATTTAGTAAATTGAAAATAAATTACAGGGCAGGGTGAATGTTTGCTCTTAAACAAGCAGGAAAAGGTGTTATGAAGTATGCATAAAGATCAACACTACCTGTGTTTGCAAAAACAAAAATCACTGCTGCCATCTTCCATACTCTCTTCTTTTATGTTGCTGTTCTCATAGATATGTAATTGCACCTGTGAATTTAAAGAACTGCTTGGAAACAGTTTTTTTAACTCATTGACAGAGCAATTAACAAGAGAAACTGGAAGTACTGCCATTTCTTGCTTCTTCCTGGGAGAGAACGTTGGCCAGTGGCACTCTGTAGAAAGCTGAAGCTGCTCCGTGCTGCACAGAACAAGGCATTCTGTACAAGGCACTGCAAGTTGGCAACAGCTTAAAGAGCGGAGAAACTTCTGGGTTATATCATCACAATTAGTCTCCTGTCCCTCTTGTGCCTGTCCCGATGACACCTTTCTGTCCAGCTTCTTTTTGTGCAGAGGGTTTTGTTTTGGGGCACTGAAAAGTTCAGTTCTTAAGACCGTAAAGAGAAAGGTGCTCTCCTCCAGTGGAGGGCTGGAGTTCCCCTTTCTTCACTGTGTGCTGTAAAGCTGGAGGAAAATTAGTTCAGAAGGAACAGATGAGTGTGTAGGGCATTGAGGGGAAGCCATAACATTGGAGTGCAGTAAGAAGTCAGAGCAGAGGAAAAACAAGGAGTATAAGCTTGAGTGAGCTGTGGTGGCATCCCTACCTATTGCTATATATAAGTACCATAAATCCTGGTTATGCTCTGTCGATAAAAAGGGGCAGATGATGGCAATATCAAGACCCTGTCATGTAGCGCAAAGCAATCTGATTATGCCAAGTTAGTTATTAGAAAATCTCCAACTCACTAGCTGTCTCAATCTCTACTGCTTATTATGTGCACATCTGAATTTCAAGCATCTTGAGTATTCAGACAACTTTATGCAGCCTTCAAAATACCACCTTTCTCACATCAGCTTGCCATTTATATGTAAAGGTGAATTTACACTAAGAAGGATGCAGAAGATGTAATGGCGAGGATGTGGCAGCTGATGCCATGACAGGGTTTGTGAAACAGAGACATCTACTGGTTAAGCTTTCGGGGGAAATAGTTCATTTTGTTTTGAGACTTCGTGGTGCAGTGCTCTACTCCTGTTCTTTGATCTGAATCATTAATCTGTTGTGATAGGTCTGTCACTAATCCACGGCCTCAGAAAATATGCACGTGTTAAAAACGAATTTTGCCATAAATTATTTAGTGATTTACAAAGTAACACTCAACATGTGCTGTCAGGTGATTTTAAACTTCTGTATGGTCACAGTGTTTTTCAAAGTCCATAGTGAAAATTACTCATTTATCATGACAGAGAATCACCAAAGTTTATGGGAGTGTTACAAGGTTTTAGAGAATAAGTTCATAAAGCAGAAAAGGCAGAACTGCTGCATCTGGCCACCAAATCTCAAAATGTTCAGCTCAGCATCATTACCACTGAAGCTACACAAAGAATTATATTGTGCTTAATTATTAAGACCTAAAGTATGATACAAGCGTGTTAAAGGTCCTTAAAAGGCAATAAATACTACATTTAATATTTACATAGCAGTCACATTTTCCTACTGGGTGAAAAGTAAAGTAATGATAGGAAGATCATGGAAGGACTAGAGGTTTGAGTAGGTGCAAGTAAACTGGCTAAGTCTGATCACTTACTTAAACTTTGAGATATTCATGCTTCATATGTCTTCAGGAACAGACAAGCTATTTTCATATGTCAAATTTTTCCAGGGTTTCTCAGTATTGCTTTACTCCAGTCAAGATAGAAATATCATCACACATGCTATGCTAACAAGGGGCTTCTGGATGCGTAACTTTTGTGTGCTTTTTGTCCAACTGGATTTAGCAAACAAAAGAGAGAAAAACTGTTTTTAGAAGGAAAAAAAATGTATGAGACATGGAGTTGAAAAAAAAAAAATCATCTAGATTCTTAAATGTGAGGAGTGCAATTCAATATAAAAGTGACTACTTGCTTCAAAAAGTTTTAAAGGCCTGATATCAACTATGTGGTTAACCAAATGCCACTCCATTAAACTTGCAATTTCCAGTAAACCAGTGTTGCATACATTTGTGGAAGCAATGCTCATCTGTGGTAATAAGGACCATATAAAATGATTAGAGCGGTTGTAAGACAGGTAAGTAGACAGATAGACAGACAGGTATGTAGGTAGGTAGAATCCTCTCAGCTTTTGGATTATGTTTCGTTCCAGAGCTCCTTAATCCATGATGTCCCCTTGTGAAAAAAAAAAAAAAAAAAAAAGAAGGAAAAAAAAAGGCAAGGAAAAAAAGAAAGCTTCTGCTAAGATACAGCACTATTTCAAGGAATTGTGTTTATTCACTGTGCTATTGTGTCTACTGAAACATTTCACACAGAATAGAAATATCATTGAAATATTTAAGTCAGAAGAGGTTCCCAACGAAACTTTCTTCTCTCTCCAGTAATTCTGCTGCTAAAAGTGAGCACCAGCTGTGGCTCACCTCTCAAAATGTATGTTTTATCAGGACTGATGTCACTCTTTGGGGTTAAGCTAGGGCAGTAGGAGCCAGTTCAGGTCTAATTGTTGAAATGTATGCTTAGTTCAAGTTAAACAATGGATCCCTAGGAAAAAAAAATCAGCATAGAGGTGCTGAGTTGTGAAAAGAGTGTTGTTTTGGGCTCTGTTGCCTGAATAGACTTGTAAAAACCCATGGTTGATGTATGCTAAGCAGAGCCAAGCAGTATGTGGAGAGAAAGGGAGGGCAGGCCAGTTGAGCAGGCACATCACTCTCTGAGCCAGGGCACACACTTTGATGGCTCCTTTGGAGGTATGAGTGAAAGCCAAACCTCTGTTCCCTCCTTTTTTTCATTTCTGCCATGCAAAGATAATCAGGTTTATGTAAAGTATGTGTGCTCTTTTGACAGTCTGCGATATCTCATTAATTCAATCACACCAAACACTATTGTTCCCAAAGTGTTTGAAATGCGGATAGGCATGGAGGCTTTCTTAATCCTGTCAATCAATGTTAACATTTTTCTTGCAGTTGCCATGGCCAGGGCCAGAGTTCATGAAAACACAGAATAAGAGCCAACAAAACAAGAATAAAGACTTATTTGAGATACTCTTTTTAAAGGACATCTACCATGCACAAAACATGGGAAGTAAATGTAGACAAGTTTGGACACTATGGCTCACTGAGAGGAAAAAGGGGGAAAAAGAATTTGAAAATCAAATAGGCCTATAAAAACTTGACCCAAGAGTCTCTGGGAAAAACCTGATGAATTGCTCCCTAGTAGAACAATGTTCTTTCTTTCGTGCGTTCTTCAGGAGTACAATGCTCAATATATTATAACACATGCCGCTGATGTCTTTACACTGTTGTAAGCCAGCTCAGACCATCGGAATGCTGATCACCAACAACAAGAGATTGTGTGGTGGTAATTCTCTCTTTCTCCCACTCGGCTACAAACAAGCACTGGGAAAATTATTCAAGCATATAGGCCAACAAAGCAGAGATGGGAGATTTGCGATGTCATGCGGCGAGATCAGGTGACAAATGTTAAAATAAAACCCCCGAGCCTTCGGTCTCTGAGAATTTGTAAAATAACCAATTTACCCTAATGAATGTAGCAGCCAACAAGTCTTAACCACGCTGGTGGAAATCACAGTCGTTTTGGTGTTACTGTACCGATTAATGAGACCACAGCACACATGCAAAACAAAGAAACATAACAATTGCACAGTTATGCAATTGCTAAAGCTATGAGACAAACCCCTTCATTGGGATGTTCGACATCTCCGCTGATTCTGAACAGGTCTCAAGTACATTTAGATATACTTCTTAATTAACTGGGAAAAAAAGATCTGCCATTAAGTTGTAGAGGAATGCAAAGTTAGATTTTCACCTGGGTATATACAGAATTTTTAGACATCCACAAGGTACCGTGCTCTGCATTTTAAATCAAACTTTATTTACAGATTGAAAAAGATACAATAGCCTAAACAACTTTCGTGTGGTTGGGGTTGTGTCTAGCCTATGATGCCTGTAGCATCGTAGCTTTGTGGAGGAGGGAAATGGTAGCTACTTGCAAGTTGCCAAGCATATTGCTTCAAGGTTAGTTCTTGCAGATCTCTGCAGGGAAGGAAGTAGGTTCTTTCAACACTGGCAATTAAGGAGTGCTTTTTTATTACTGTGGCAAATGTCCACTGATCTAGAAACTTATGTGTACACAGATTAGTAAAGCCCGACACAATACAGAGAGCTTTGGTGGGATGGCACAGGAAAGCGGCCTGCTTGTCAAGATCAGTCCCTGAGTGCCCTAGGGTGAGTCTGACACTCATATGTGTAAGCAGGTAAGGAGAAATTTTGAACTTTTACCTTAGTGCTAGTGAAACAGAACCGGAATACTGTGCATGCATCTAGCGATTATGCTATTTAAAGGATGTCAAAAACTTTTGAGCTGTGTTAATGTCCTTTCTCTTAAGAAGGCAGCACCTGCTTAGCACAATATACAAGCAGATATTTACAGTATATACAGTTATATACAGAAATATACAAGGTAAAAGGTAATACAGAAACACAACAGCCCTTCCAGAAACCTGAGCCCCAGGAGGGGCTCCCAACTGCCCTTTCACCTTCTCCCCACCCCTCTCGACCTTACCCTAGTCCCAAGGTAGAATGGAAGTTTAGCCAGGGGGTTGGGAAGCAAAGTGGATTAATCAGAGACACAGCAGAGAGCCTAGAGAGAAGTGCAGCTCATGCAATGCTCCAAGAAGAAGCAGTGCCTTATCTATGTTTGGATTCTTGTTCTCATACCTCTCAGCAAGCCTATGAGTGAAGTAGACACCAGCACTGTTTCCCTTTCACAGCCTGTAATCTAGTTCTTCTCACCAAAACATTCTAGCTAGCTTCAAATTAGCACAATCCCCTATTTTGTATGGTTTACACCATGCCTAGATCCTACAATTCCCAATTAACAAACCGAGGCAAAATGTATGACCCCATCATGCTTCTTGGAAGCACCCTGAGTACTGAAGCTAGCAGAGATAAACTCAACTTTTTACGCTTTTCATTTCCATAATCTATTCTTTCTTGTCTCCCCTGTGAGGTACTGTTTCCTCCCGCCTCACATATTGAGTCAGTATTGCCTGGGTGAGGTCGTTGCAACCACAGTACTCTCTGAACTGCACCATGGAGTTGCAGATGCTAACTTTCTCTGAATAGAAGAAGGAATGTCAGAGATCAGACAACAGAAAAACAAAAACAAAACAAAAAGAAGCATCATTGTCAGAATATTCTGGTACTTAATTAAGTATCAGTACCTGAAACCACCAGCTAACAAATTAAATGTACAAAAGATGTACCAGCCAGCAGTGGATAAATAAAGGTATTCTGGAGAACAGATGATTACATATTGATGGAATTTTTATGCTTTACCTTATACTCAATTCCAGTATATAGATCTCACTTCTGAAAATATCTTCAGCCGAAGAAAACAGCGAATCCGTCATGCTATTTTCTGCATTACCCAGTCTCTATTGTTTCTGCCGTATTCCACAGCTCTGAATCAACATTCACTCTCTTCCCATTTTCTGTTTGATCCCTCAGTGCCTTGTGCATAAAATGAAGGGAGAGTGGGAAGCTTTGGTCACTCCACTGATCTTTCCCTGCCACCTCTAGCAGCAACGCAGAACCATTTTGAGTACTCATTCATGACACAAATGGCAAAGAAAAAGGCTGGAATAAACATTAGCTGCCTTTTAATGTCTTTTTGATACTACTTTCCAACCGTATGAAAATTAACCTAAAATTAGAGCTGATGAATCCATCTTGGTCATTCATTTTGTGAGTCTTCACATGTTTGTGGTTGTAGTTGCAGTGATGAAGCTGTGCAGTTAATTTACTAAAAAGGCAACACATTCAATATTTAGAATGCCTAATAAATGAGATTATTGCACTTCCAGTATGTCCCACAGTAATTCTTTCAAGAGTATTCTCAGTATTCACTGGCATTTGTAGACAGGGGATGCATTTGGTGTATTTCCCAGTTTGTATGTGGGATGGAAAGGCCAGGCAATACTATTTAAGCATCTTTGAGGGAAGAAGAGCTATCTTACTTGATGAGAAAGAGCAGAAAGCATCAGTAGTCTTCTTGTAGCAACTGAAACCATTGCTGCCATGTTAGGACACAGCAAGCTCCTCCTAGCAAGCCTGTGCTTCTCTACTTTGTGCTGCAGGCAGAGCCATGAGATCTGGGGAGCTCTGGGAGCTCAACATGAGTTGAGTGCTATGACATTTGCCTGTGGTTGTTTCCTACTAATCTACACATTGCACCTTTAAACAAACATTAGCTCTAGATGAGTAGTAACTGTTATGAAAACATATGCAAATTCAGGTTGGACAGAGCTGCCAGTTCTAAGGCCAGACAAAGACTGCTCAAGGCTTTGTCTAACCTTGAAAACTTTGACTTCACAGCCTCTCTGGGTAACATCATCTTCTGCTGGGCTGTCCTTGTGATGAAAGGGTTTCTTGTACCTAATCGGATCCACTCTAGTTTGCAGTTATGGCTTTGTCTGTTTTCATCCTGTCATGCACCACTGAGAAGAACTTGGCTTTGTTTGTTCAGTAAGCTCCTTATGAGTAATGAAAGGCTGCTGTTACATCTCCCAGACTCATCTATTTCTAAGTCTGAACAATCTCCACTCCCTCAGCCTGTGCACTCAGGGCAAGAGCCCTAGACTCTGGTCACCTTTACAGTCCTCAGCTGAAACTACTACAGCAGATAGATTTTTAGTAGGTTTTTTGGTTTTTTAAATGGGAGCTCTAAAAATAACACAGTACTCTAGACATCATCTAATGAGTTCTGATTGTTGAATAATAAGCACTCCCCTCCATCTATTTGCTGCTGTCTTGCTGATAATAGCTGATGATGGTGGGTGTCAGTGCTTTCAGGGCTTGCTGCTAGCAGCAGTACAGCCTGCTGTCTAGCAGGCACCTTAGGCACTTCTCCATAGAGCATCCTTCCAAGCACTCAGGCTCCAGCCTGCAGCGTGGTAAGGAGCTTTTCCTTCCCCCAGTGCAGGGCCTCATATTTGTCACTGATGTTTTTCACAAAGAGGAATGGTTTTAGGCTGAGGAAGAGTAGGTTTAAACTGAATCTTATAAAGGCATTCTTCAGTACAAAGATGGTTAGACTCTGGAATAGGTTGCCCAAAGAGGTTGCCTTATCTTTGGAGGTGTCCAAGGCCAGATTGGATGAAGCCTTGAGCAATCAAGTCTGGTGCAGAGGCATCCCTGCCTGTGGCAGAGAGGCTGAAGTAGATGATCTCTACAGTCCCTACCAACTTAAGCCATTCTATGATTCAATGATTCTTTTTGGCCTCTTCCTCCAGCCTCTCTGGGTATCTTTTGATGACATCTTCTCCTTGAGCATAGCAAGGGGTGCTCACAATCTGGTGTCCCCTTCAAACTTGCTAAGACTGCTGTAGATCATCTTCTCCAAGTCATTGCAATGTTAAAGATTTCGGGTCCTAGTAGAGACCCCAGGGTTTCCCATTGGAACCAGCTTTAAGGCAAAGCCTGACCCATTATGCTCTGTCCTCTGAGCCTACACATCCTACTCATCTTTGCATCCTTCCAGTTTTCCACCTATCTGGTTATGCCTGGTCTTTATAATGTAAACCAGACTGACCTCAAAACTGTGGAAACACTAAGCTTTTTATTCTCATAATTTTCTCACCTTTCTTTTGCAGGGACTGGGGAGACATAAAAGAATTTGCTTGTGCACATCTATGGAAGTATAATTTCCCCCTGGAAAATCATCCTTGTACTTGCCTTTGAGTCCCTATAAATTCAGACAAAGAAAAAAAGAAGAGATAAAAACTTTGGAGAGGCTTAATTACACTTTGCTATAACATATTCATGGATGCCAGATGAGCACTCTCATTTCAACTAATTTTAACACCTTATTAGAATATATATTTCAACTCAAATTAACCAAAGGCATTAATCTTCAACACATATACATAAATGCAGACAGTAATTCTTTTAACATTTTTTTCTTTGTTTATAATTTAACACTGGTTTTAATATAAAATGCAATAAGATTATTGGTTATACTTTTCCATTTGCAAAACAAAACCATTCCATAATTCAGAAGTATTCTAAATATTTTACCTGTAATTTTTAATCAAGAGACTGAAACATATCTTGGAATATAACTCTACCTTCAAATAGAGAATATCACATCTCTAACATACTTGAGAAAGTATGAGCTTAAAAAAATACAACAAAACCCTGAGCTTTTATGGATGTTATTCTGAAAGCCTAATTAGATCCAGAGACACCAAACTCTTTCTATAATCCCTTTTCTCCCTCCTCGGTTCAACTCAAAGTAGCTTCTCTCTGCTCCAGCATGAACCTGCAGGATGAATCACATAGAAATCCTTACTCCTTCATCAGTCACTCCTTTAAACACTAGACAAAAAGCTCTAGATTAATATTTTTAGAACCAAAGCACTGTTCCTTCAGCTGATCACACTGCCTCCACTTGAGTCTTCCTTATTTCTGCTTCTCTCAGAAGATTAAATGATCTCAGCTCACTGTCATACATGCAGAGCAGCTACAACAGTTTAAGACGTTGGCACATGCATCTGGGTCTGTACAAAGTAAGACATATGATCTAAGTAAAAATTCTGGTGCTGAACTGAAGTGGAAGTCTCTGTGAGTTGTGGTGTCTCAGCAGAAAGATGTGGTAACTTTCTCAAATATGATAGTAGCTTTAAAAACACACCCAAGTTCATGGATATCACAGACAAGTTCTAGCAAGTGTGGCTGGAGCAACTTAAGATGCTACAGGAGTAACTAGAGGGCAAAGAGATGTAGACAGGCCAGTAGTAGTTTAAGAGATTATTCAACAGGATTTGGTATGGTTTTATGGTACCACATAAAGAAGTAATAGGTTATAAAGCTTTCCAGGCCCTAGCATAGGTGACAGTCTTTTTACCTCCTATGCACACCTGGATGAGAAACAGATGTCATAGCACTTTACTACACTCTGTCCTCTGTGTCAAAGGAGTAAAGGAACAAGCTCTGTGTCCGCAACTCTACAATTATCATGTTTGTTGAAACCACAATCTATTTACAAGTATAAGACTACAACCAGACACAGTTCTGATTTCCAGCAGCACATTCTTGGTGTTCACATGCACTGAAATTAGAGGACTATTATTATTTTTCTAGCTGAAATATGTTTATTTGGAAAGTGTGACTTCATATGTAGCCAAATTTCCCTTCAGTCTGACAGAGATTTCTAGTAAATCTTTTTCTAGTAAGTCTTTCACCAGTGAGACGATTGCAGATTTTACTAACTTCTGGTTTTCAGCTATTGCCAGGAAAAGTTAAAGTCATGCTGGAAGGGCGGTGTTAAGTGGCCACAGGCAATCACAAAATTTATGAGTAAAAATATTTTCAAGCTTTTATTCTGTCAGGGAACAACAGACCAGGACTTTTTCTATGCTTTACAAAGGAATTCATGAAGGAAAAGCACCACACAGCCACTCACTTACTTACCATCCCCTGCTGTCCCAGTGGGATGGGGAGGAGAACCAAAACTTGTGAGTTAAGAACAGTTTAATGATTGAAATAAAAGTAAAATATAATAATAACAGGAATTATGATAGTTGTAATGAAAAATCCTTGACTTGATGTAAATACTGTTCAAATACTGTTTGCAGAGACTAGATGATCCTTCGAGGTTCCTTCCAGCCCCAGACATTCTGTGATTCCAATTCTGTAACAACACCTGAACACATTAGTGTGTTATCAATATTATTTTAATAAAAAAGCCAAAACAAAACACTACACTACCTATTAGAAGGAAAACTACTTCTATGCCAGCAGGAACCAGGACAACCTGCTCCGTGTTAAATCTATGTATCACTTAGAATGCAATGCTTCCATGGCTCTCGCTGTGCTTCTTTCCACATGCAGTACAAGGGGACGTTGGAACATGTTGTGCAAAATGTTAAATAACTAAAGATGCCCCAGAAAATTAATGGGAATCAGAAGGAACAGATTTCTTGATCCACATGAGTGTGCAGGTTGAAAGTGTAGATAAATTTGGATTAGCAAGCAAAACTGAGCACTATTGTTAAATAGCACTTGATTCCATTAGACTGTGTCAGATTGTTAAAAATGCTAACATTATGTGTGACTATTCATTTTCATCACCTGCTCTTGATTAATCCAGTCCTAAATAGCATCTGTGGACCCTGCCATCTCATACTACTTAATTAAATTAGCAACACATTTGTCTCCCCCGTTTTCCTATCAAAGGGTTGTGCTCAGGAGAAATAAAACCTTTGTTCACCACAGCTCCGTATAATTTACACTCTTTTTTCCCTTTTTCCTCCAGCTCCTGGCTCAGATGCTAAATTGTAACTGGTAATAGGGAGCTATTAGGTCTAGTGAAGCATGTCAAAGAAGTCAGTAGAAAACCAGACCTGAAAGGAGGCTTCAGATCTTATAAAACAACAAGGTCGAATTCTAGATTCAGGATTGCATTGTACTGAGATTCATCATTTTGCAGTTAAAAAAAGCATATAATCTTACTATATATTTGGGACAAAAAGATGAAAGAAAGGCTGAAGGAAAGTCAAGGACTTTGAAACAGGTAGAAAGCTTTTGTTGAGGTTGTTTTTTCAAGAAGGTAAAGAATGTAATTGTCAATAACAGACACCCATATCTGAGTAATAGGGCACAGCGTATTGTGTCCCCAGGGTAGGGGATTAATATGATTTACACTGTTAGAAAACAGTACAATAAAGTACTACCATACTGAACAATATATGGTCATGTAATGTATTCTGTGTGAAAACAAAGCATCCACTGTATGATTAACCACAATCTCTGCTTGTGAATTTATATGATCCTATATGTAGTTTCCTCCAAACTTTGTTCCTTGTCTCCTAAATGTTAAATCTGTTCACCCCCTCAAGTGCCCAGGACAATTTGTGGCATAATTTACATGTCAATCAAACCAGGATACACTAAATGTCAACAGCTGGTTCCTGAATTATTCTTTTCTTTCCAGTCTTACAGTGATATGAGAAGAGGTTGAAATATGTGCTTATGTCCTAGCTTACAACTGAGCTACAGCAGGCAGGCTGGCAAGAATGTGGTGCAAGCTCTCTGCCTTGCTCCTCATAATAGTCTTCCCTTCACTAAAAGTCCCTTCCAGTGATGAGATGGAATTTTAAGGTTTGCAGATATGGGTGGAGAGCAGCCCATAAGAAAAGGACCTGGGGGTTGATGAAAAGCTCAACATGAGCCAGCAATGTGAGTGCAGCCCAGACAGCAACCATGTGCTGGGCTGCAGCAAGAGCTGTGTGGCCAGCAGGGCAAGGGAGGGGATTCTGCCCCTTTACTCTGCTCTCATCAGACCCCACCTGGAGTACTGTGTGCAGTTCTGGAGCTCCCAACACAAGAAGGACATGGAACCGTTGGAGTGAGTCCAGAGGAGGGCCACAAAGATGCTCAGAGGGCTGGAGCAGCTCTGCTATGAGGACAGGCTGAGAGAGTTGGGGCTCTTCAGCCTAGAAAAGAGAAGGCTTTGAGGAGACCTTATAGTGGCTTTCCAGTATCTGAAAGGGGCCTACAGGAGGGCTGGGCAGGTACTATTTACAAGGTCTAGTAATGACAGGATGAAGGGGTAATGGGTTTAAATTGGCAGAGGGGAGATTTAAACTGGATGTCAGGAAGAAGTTCTTTCCAATGAGGGTGGTGAGACACCGGCACAGGTTGCCCAGAGAAGTTGTGGCTGCTCCCTCCCTGGAAGTGTTCAAAGCCAAGTTGGATGAGTCCTTGAGTGACTTGTTCTAGTGGGAGGTGTCCCTACCTATGGCAGGGACTTGGAACTGGATGATCTTTGAGATCCCTTCCAACCTAAACCATTCTATGATTCTATTCTATGATTCTATGATATTTCCTTAGCCTCCTTTGCTCTGCTGAGAGTAACACTCTGCAGCAGAGGATGGGGAACCTGACACTGCTGAGAACAAGTCACCTTCATCTGCCTGCACTACAGTTCTCCATTCAGAAGTTATTCCTCCAAAAGCTGTAGTGAGAAATGTATTCCTATTTGTGGAGTCTCCAGAATTGTTGTGAAAATGCAGCACAGCCCATGCAGATAATGTTACATTGAGGAATCTGAGAAAGGGATAAGAAATCAGACCAGATACAGTCCTTTTGTATACCCTCAGCAAAGGCATTCTCAGCCCTGTGTTTGGTATCTGTTCTATCCGTATACCCTCAGGTGAGTGAGAAGGCTAAGGAAGATGTTTCCAGAAGACATTTACTTAGGAAAGTAGCAGTGCCAGCTGTGGGAAACTGAACACAAACAGTTGCTTCAGCATTTCAGGCCTCTTCCATTTGCAATTATACTGCAGAGGGATGGCACAAAGCCAGAATATTCAAAAATCCTAACTGAGGTACTCACATGAGATGCAAGACCCCAATTTCTTTGTGCTTTTATCAGTTTAGGACAGGGACATCAACTTATTTCCTTTGGATACCCTTCAGTCCTGGCTTCCTTAGTCTCTTCTGCACATAGAATCATAGAATCATAGAATGCTTTAGGTTAGAAGGGACCTCAAGGATCATCCAGCTCCAACCCCCCGCCAAAGAATTGTTTACTGAGCCAGAAGAGGAACAACCAACTTCTATAGCACAGCCTTAGAAACTGAGGCTCACATGTTTGCTGAAGCAGGCATTCCTCCTGAAACAGCATTTCACTCCTTGACATCACAAGTCAGTGGAACAGGCAACCTGCAAATAACGGCGTCAGCCCTTTCTTCACCCTGCACTTTGAGTACACCAGAAGGATGGCATCCAACTGAGCAAAGAGCTGTTTGACTAAATAATCTGAGAACCCCATTTCAGACTTGAACGAGGCTCTTGGCAGCACCAAAACTTGAACAATTCTGCACATGCCGCCCTCTGAACACACCAGTGCTGAGCAGAGGCCTAAAATGTCTCTGCAAATATGTGAAAGCTGAGTGTCGAAAGTGTTGGACAGACATATGCCAGAAACAGACAGGCACCTTTCTCATCAGAATGTGGGTGACATCTTTTGGGGGAGAGTTTGGAAAAAAGTACAAAAAAAGAAATGTAGATAAATTCCGCAATCACCATCTGCTCTATCAGCTGAATAAAGTGAAGGCCTCCTGTATTCAAGTAATCTTATAGTGATCATCTAATTAACTGCATAATAATTTATATGCACAGGCTGACGATTTAAATTTTCCTGTGCAACCTTGATCTTGGCAGTTCCTATTTTCTGAGTGTTTGATTTGCAACAATAATATCTCTTTAGTATGCTGCTTGCTGTGTGCGTAGTTACAAGTATTACAATAATGTCAACAAAAAGTGTGGAAGGCAAATTCACTGCTTTCATTTGAACAGAGCTCTGTTGTATCTTAAAGCTAGATTTTGTTTTTTAATGTAATTGAGTTGCTCTTTTTCACAAAAGTGAATTTGGTAGACTTGCAAGTATAAGTCTTTTATTTAAATCTTTTTCATTTCTAGGTGACCTGCACAATCAATCTTCCCGGTGACAGTGTAGCAAAGCAGAAGTTATTGATGTTTAGTAGCTGCAGGACCATACATAAGGAAATGGAAAATGATACTTAATTGACAAAGTATTCTCTTTTCCACTTTGGAAGCTTTCTAACTGCTTCACGGAAAGACAAATCAAGTTTATGAATCCATGTGAATAGCTTCATAAAAAGATAGGGTAAAAGAAGAAAAGCAAAACATCAAACAAATTTTCATGCAGCCCTTGTTTGCCACAGAAATCCCAAAAGGACTTTCGTATATACTTTTTTATTTCAATTATTTGGCTATCCCATATTTTGTTTAAGTCACTCTTTTTTTCCCTTCGTTTTATCCTTTCTTATGCAAATTTTTGATGGGAAGAAAAAAAAGTAAAAAGAGCCACATGTTCATCTTCTTTTGAGTCCTACCAAATATTTGGTAGAGATTAAAGCTCCCACTCAGGAAATCACTCCTATTGGGACATTTTTATATTAATGTTAAAAACATGTAGGTACTTTGTTTTCAATGGGGTTGCATTTAAACACATGTTCAAATGCTTTCTTTCAATGAGATTTACTGTGGAAACATAAGCTCTAACTCTACTGCTCTGGTTTGATCTTGAAAATGCAAAAATATTAAAAATGAGGAGAATATCTTTATAACCAAAGCTAATATTTATAGTGAACAATCATAAGCTGGGACAGAGCAAGTGTCCTCTGACATTGCCAAGGGGCGCTTCCTGAATCAATGAACACAGGAGCTATAGCTGATGGGGAGCCTGAGCATCCCTGTTCCTCAGCAAGTTGTTAGTGCTTCTCATCTGAAAGACATTACTGAGCATGTGAATGGTGCCAGCCTTTTACAGAGTCTTTTTTATCCATGCAGTGCTGTCTGATCTATGCATCTTATCTGGAGTTGCTGCCATTTATTCAAACCTAGCTTACTAAGAAAATGACAAATGTTTATGGACTAAACTACTTTCCAGTAATGACAGAAATTCAAATATATATGTGTGTATCTCCTGAGGAGTTAAAATCTGAAATACTGTTATGTAAAAGGCTCTGTGAAGCCTTCTACCTCTGTTTCAAGTTGAAAGATAATAGGAAATAAATGGTCAGGTTTGCTGCAGCAGAAGTTAGAAGTTAGTCCCATTTTTGTACCTCCCATCCAAAGAGCATCTCCTCATTTGATCCACAGCAGGATTTTTTCTATAATTACTAACTTTGTTAATCCAAATCTAGAATTATAGATTGATGATAGAATATGGACTGGAATATGTAACATTATGAGTTTGGGAATAACCTTCATTTGAAAGATTTAATAGGCTCATAAACCATCAGTAAGCTGTATCATACAGATATTATCTGATATATAATAAATCAAACAACATCCCATCAGCTTACATCTCCTGCTTAAGTGCCTTTTGGGATGTTTCACAGTATCATAGTATCACCAAGGTTGGAAGAGACCTCATAGATCATCAAGTCCAACCCTTTACCACAGAGCTCAAGGCTAGACCATGGCACCAAGTGCCACGTCCAATCCTGCCTTGAACAGCTCCAGGGACGGCGACTCCACCACCTCCCTGGGCAGCCCATTCCAGTAGCCAACGACTCTCTCAGTGAAGAACTTTCTCCTCACCTCGAGCCTAAATTTCCCCTGGCACAGCTTGAGGCTGTGTCCTCTTGTTCTGGTGCTGGCTGCCTGAGAAAAGAGAGCAACCTCCTCCTGGCTACAACCCCCCCTCAGGTAGTTGTAGACAGCAATAAGGTCTGCCCTGAGCCTCCTCTTCTCCAGGCTAAACAACCCCAGCTCCCTCAGCCTCTCCTCGTAGGGCTGTGCTTGAGGCCTCTCACCAGCCTCGTTGCCCTTCTCTGGACATGTTCAAGCATCTCAATGTCCCTCTTAAACTGTGGGGCCCAGAACTGAACACAGTACTCAAGGTGTGGTCTAACCAGTGCAGAGTACAGGGGCAGAATGACCTCCCTGCTCCTGCTGGCCACACCATTCCTGATGCAGGCCAGGATGCCACTGGCTCTCTTGGCCACCTGGGGATGAGGCCTGGACCAATTTGAAAATTAAGTGTCAGTGATTGTTTTTTAGCTTGTATCCATCAGGCAGAGTTAAAATCTTCTAAAATCAACATTAATTAAAATGTGCTGTTGCTTACTTCCTTTCACAAAACAGCAGGCCTGAATACTGGCACAGACAAGCAATTGCAAAACGTTCATGTGAAGTACTCTGATCATGACACAGGTCATCAGAAAATGAGGGATGTTGTGAATCAGAGACAAAGATACAGAAAAGTTAAAAACTTTTCATAAGAAATCATTATTTGTTAGAAAAAAGGGAGAAGACCACTCTGTGCATAGTCATCAGCTACAGTCTTTACTATTTTATTTTCGTTTGGATATGTAGAAAGAGGAATTATTTTAGTGAAAATTTTATTTTAGAGTTCAGAAATATAGTAGCTTAATACAAAAGTATATTTAGTAGATGCAGGTAACTGAAAGCAAGTTGTGGCAGACACTTTGAAAATATTTTTTTTTCCTGTGGAAATTAAAGTATCAGGAGATTCTTTGGCCACAACTACCCCAAGCAGCACTACAGGCTGGGGACAGAGTGGCTGAAAAGCAGCCAGGCAGAAAGAGACCTGGAGGAGCTGGCAGACGGTAGGCTGAAGATGAGCCAGCAATGTGCCCAGGTGGCCAAGAGAGCCAGTGGCATCCTGGCCTGTATCAGGAACAGTGTGGCCAGGAGGATAAGGAAGGTTATTCTGCCTCTGTACTCAGCACTGGTCAGGCCACACCTTGAGTACTGTGTCCAGTTCTGGGCTCCTCAATTCAAGAGAAATGTTGAGGTGCTGGAACGTGTCCAGAGAAGGGCAACAAAGCTGGTGAGGGGCCTGAAACACAGCTCTGTGAGAAGAGGCTGAGAGAGCTGGGGGTGTGCAGCCTGGAGAAGAGGAGGCTCAAGGGTGACCTCATTGCTGTCTGCAACTACCTGAAGGGAGGCTATATCCAGGTGGGGGTTGGTCTCTTCTCCCAGGCAACGAGCAACAGAATAAGGGGACACAGTCTCAAGTTGTGCCAGGGGAGATATAGGCTGGATGTTAGGAGGAAGTTCTTCACAGAGAGTGATTGCCATTGGAATGAGCTGCCCAGGGAGGTGGTGGAGTCATCATTCGTGGAGGTGTTCAAGAAAAGCCTGGATGAGGCACTTAGTGCCATGGTCTAGTTGATCGGATAGGGCTGGGTGCTAGGCTGGACTGGATGATCTTGGAGGTCTCTTCCAACATGGTTGATTCTATGCTTCTGTTCTGTAAAGCAAAGGCTGTTTGCCAGCCTTTTATCATCTGGGAAATACGCAGAAGTTTCATTAAGCTTTAACAAGCTATTTCTGGGAAATACAGCTTTACTAGCAAATATAACTCAACAAATACTATTAAGTCCAGTTCCTGTGCAATATTCTTAGATGGTATAAATCATTGTTGTGCTACTCTTTCAATAGGCATTGCCTCACCAAACACCTAGGACTGGTGACAAGCGCAAAACACAGTTTTCCTGGTTTTTACTGGTCTTGTGAGCCTGTGTTTGCCTTCCATAAATACAAAAACTATTAGCTACTTGGCAAGAGCTTTGGGAACAGTGAGGTAGCAGCTGTATGCAACCCTACCACTGACTGTCTGTGAAGATACAGTGTGTGAAGCAGCACCGATGTTTCAGGCCTCTTCAGGAAAACAAGTGCAAAAGAAGGATGACATATAAACACGCCTTTCTTTCTTTCAGCTGGATTATTCTGTGATTTTTGCTTAAGTCACTCCAGAAACCAAATTTGTATTACCTATCCTTGCATCAGGAATGGTGTGGTCAGCAGGAGCAGGGAGGTCATTCTGCCCCTGTACTCTGCACTGGTTAGACCACACCTTGAGTACTGTGTTCAGTTCTGGGCCCCCCAGTTTAGAAGGGACATTGAGATGCTTGAACGTGTCCAGAGAAGGGCGACGAGGCTGGTGAGAGGCCTCGAGCACA
>WAAF01002571.1:115783-142297 GCA_013400475.1 Tricholaema leucomelas
GATCTGTGAGGTCTCTTCCAACCTTGGTGATACTGTGAGACTGTGAAATCTTAAAACTGCATGCTGTGTTGTGATACTGTCTTTAAGTACACACTGGAAAATCCCAGTTGTGAATGCATTCTGTGTTTTCAATAAAATGTGGGTTTGTCACCTACTCTTTTCAACTTGTGGGCTCTGCACTTCAAGATTTCCTTAGGCAGCAGCTTGGTGATTACTGCTTTTAATTGCTGATATGCAGTATTCAAATATTCATAGCTGGTCTCAAGTAGTCCTGAGAAAGGGCTCAGAAAATACTTGTCTTCTTCCTTAACAGTCCCACAGTTAGCACTGCCTTTTCTCCCATCATTTTACTTTCAAGATCACTTATAAGATGGTTCATATTTTCCATGCCTCAGCAGATGTGAGCTCAACTATGCAAAGCTGCAGGGGCAGTAGTCACCATCCAGTCTGACTATCCAGATCAGAGCCTGGATTCTGAGTGTCTGCACAAGAGATCTGGCCAGTATATGCACCTTTTCCAAATCTCCATACAAGTATCTTCTCATATGCTGAGGGGGAAAGAGAGAAGGAGGGAGAGAAAGGAAAGGGAGGCAGTGAAGTGGATTGCATCCAGCTTTTGTTTCAAAATGGAGACGGCACATAGCTTCGGAGTGTACCTTGGGCTTGCAGATAAAACACAGTCAGCATGTCAAAGTATCTCTGAAGACCTCACCCTGAGCAAAGAATCGTTAAGCATTTTAGGTTGGACAGGACCCATGTAGTCTTCTTGTCCAACCTACTGCCTGAAGCACAAGCAGTGACTCAAGCTGAGCTCAAAGGAGAATGAAAACCAGAAAGCTACTACTGTGTTAAGCTCTTGCCACTATTTCTGGGTATTCAAGCAGCAGTTTCTTTTACCTTTAGATCATAGGGAACATTATTCTCCCAGGTGTAGGGGAGGTCTATTCACAGCCAATGCAATACTTTTCAAAATATTTAGTCTGGAATGATCTTATTTTCTCTGAGAATGGAGACAGAAATGACATTTTATTTTGCTCAAAGCTGTGCAGTTCATTGCATTATCAAAGAGAAGGAAGAAGGATGCCATTCCTGATTCCATGTTTTTGCATTGCATCTTTCAGGGATGGAGGCAGGTCAAAGAAAGAAGCAAGGAAGTTACTTACAGATACTTGAAAAAAAAATTAAGAAGAAGGAATATTGAATCTGAGGGAGTTAAAAGAGGGGAAATGACAGTCATAAGAACTAGGTAAGAATAAACATTAGATGCAAAGGCTATGAAGAAAAATGTCAGACAAACTAGAGTGCCAAGAAAATACCAAGATTTTATGTCGTTTCTGAGCACACAAAGACTCAACCTTTGGCTGTGTCTGCAGATGCTCCCAATGACTAGTGCTTCAGATGTGTCTTTCACCTGAAGGCCAAAGAGAGAGGAGTGGAGAACAAAGGAGGAAAACACAAATTTCAGTGTGTTAACCTTAATCTAACTCCATGGTGACAAAATTCCGGATCTAGGGAGAAAAAACCCTTACTATCCAAAACCAGACCAGGAGCAATTAAACACCCACGGCTCCTAGCTGGATAAATAGAGCTAATTTTTTTTTAAGTGCCTGTAGATGTTCATGTGCAGTTCTTTTCTGTTCTCTGTGTAAAAAATCCACTGTTAATCCTCAGACTGTATTTGCATATATGAGTTAGGAAGATCATGTTCTACGTACATCTTGAAAGAAAATGCAGTTTGTATATGGGTTACATAGCTTTCTGAATATGCACCAATTTGGATAAGACAAATTGCACACACAGTTTTAGATACTGCTTAGAGGCACCCTTGAAAGGCACCCTTGATTCAAAAGCTATTAGCTACTCATCTTAAATCTCACAAGTCATGCAGGATTAGTCCTAGTATTATTAATGCAGAGAACAAAGTGATTGGAGATTCGACAGTCATTTTAGATGAATTTAGTAAATTTTATAGCAATCTTTTCACATCAAAGGGTTAAGAGGATAATAGTTATGAATATACTCCTTGATGTTTAAAGGATCTTTCAATTCCACCTGAGGACGGTGTAGGTCTGGAATAATCTATTACCTATAACCAGATGGAACATGCAATTTATTTTGGGTGAATTTCTCCTCATCTGCATAATTGGCCTTTATATACAGGACCTTTAGGAGAGGGAAATTCATTTTTCCAACATGGTGTCAGTATGTGTCTTGTGGCCCTTTGCAAAAGTTGGGTAAATTCAACAGACATGAGTAATGCTGAGAGAAGGGAATGGAAGGGAAGGGACTGAGGAAGGAGAATAGATGGGGAAAGGGACAAGGGAGGGCAAAGAGAAGGCAAAGGAAAGGAAGGAGAGTTTCAATCATGGTCTATGCGCACCCATGAACATCTGAGATTTATAACACAGTATCAGTGTGTTTGTCTCTCAATGTTATCTATAAAGGGAGTGTTAATGTTAAAAAAAAAGTTTTTAAATGATCTTTATGCTGTTTGTTCTTGCTGAAATGCTGAAAACCCTCTAGACTTTTTGCTTTTAGATGCTTGAAGTGTTTAATTATATGCTTATGTATTTATATGGTGTATGTCTTTACACATTACTTTGTCTCCAAGTTTTTAACCCAACAGAGGACTCATATGTTGTAATTTAAATATCAGAATTTTCTGCTGATCCACTGAAATTTGTGATATATCAGAATAGCTATAGTGTAATTATATTGTGCTTACAGTGTAGCTCAAGTTCTGGAATACTCATTGATATGTATTTTTATGTCTATAAATAAATACTTTTTACATATTAGATAGTCACACTAAAATTGTTTTGGTTTAATTTGGGGGTTGGGTTTTGCTTGTATGTTTTGACACAAGAACTCCTCACAAAATCCTAAGATCAGAGGCTTAGGTACCAGCCTGAGTTTGCTTTAATGTATAAATTTCACTTTCCCTTCACTACTTTGTTATGCTTCTGTTTTGCAGCTTGAGTTCTTAGCCTTGCATCCTTGTGTAGTCATTTTTACCAAGTGCAGTTCTGTCTGTATAGAACTGTGTTACCACTCATGAATCTGCACGTTTCTTCTGTAGGAAAAAAAAAAAATGTAATTTGTATTCTTTCTCTCCTTTTATATTGATACTTTGGAGAGCGACACTGATTTCATATTTCACACACTTGTACATATGAAAGTGAGTAATTCTAGTATGAAAATCTAGAAACTATACAGCTCTGCATAGCTTCCTAAGGACTGAACAGTGAGTGATGACTTCTGTGAACCTTATCTGAAAGTAATTATCAAGCTTTATCTGAAAATAAGTTGATAAATACTGAAATAAGAGATCTTGAAGACATTTATATCCTGGCTTTCAAGGATAAAGAATATGCCCCTAATAAAGAGAGAGAAGTGACAATACCGGAACTCTACATTTTTGTTCTTCAGCCAGCACAGCAAGTAAGCACATGTGGCCATGTGGATTGTATTTATTCCTCCAAAGCAGCCTCTTTTTGAACCACTTTTGTGGTAAGTATATGTGATTAATTTCCAAATCAGGTATTTTAATTGCAAGGGAAGGAACAGGATGCTGAACAGTAAAATCTAAACGAACATGCACAGTACAGGTTTTTGGGGAACTCCTGATGTGTTTCATCTGTGCCAGCTAAAGCCAGTCTCAGCACTGCCGAGGTCCTGACATGGTCAAGCATGAGAAAACACATCTGCTTCACTCATTTTTTAAACTTTATTGTGGTTTCTTCAGGGTTTGTTTTGCTTGCTACAACATATTGATATTAATTTTCTTATGTGGCTTTCCATACTTTCTTGCAATACATATGCTTGTTACATTATTAGTATTTGTTCTTGAATTTACTGTAAAAAGACATATGCACGTAGAAGATTGAAATTTCTACTTTCCACTATGTAAATCAGTTTTTAGATCAATTGAAGTGTTACCTATAGTGCTCAAAGAATATTTTCAAACCTCTTGTCTCCCAGAAGGAAGCCAAAAACTGCTGACACTTTAGTTGTATCAATTTTCAAATCAGTTTGGAATTGGATTGATGAGGAAGCAACGTCATTAGCTTCCTGAGGCAAAACATTGCTAGAGGAGAACACCCTTCATGGTGTTCTACTACTTCTCCAAATATTCACTGAATCTGGTTAGAGAACAAGGATTCCTCTGAAGTGTAAGCATATTTCACATCTAGTTAAAAAATGAAATCTCATCTGCTTGGAGCTTCCTTTATAGACCAGTATTCCACAGTCTACCTCATGTTTGTGTTGAACTTCACTACTTACACAGCTGTTGGGAATTACTGACCACACTACACAGCAAAAACGAGGATTGCAGTGTAACATCCTCATAACTATGGTGTGGTTGAGCTTCAGTTAGTGATTTTGAAGTCTCTGACTGAAAAAAAAAAGGGGGGGTGGGGATAGAGCACAGAATAAGGTCACTTTATTAGAAATCTGCAGAGGTCTCCATCATGACTTTCTGGGCTGTTGTGGTGCTTTGGGCTGTGGTGATTAGAGAAATAATCATCTTGTAAAGTCTGGAGATAAGGAAGATATTTAAATAATGTTTTCCTTCTTTGTTTACTTCTGCAGAAGTATGAGGGACCAAATGGCTGAGGGAAACATTTTGCAAGCTTTTCAGACTTGCAGAGTAAATTCAATAGTGTTGCTGTGAATGTTATCGCTGAGTTGTGTATTGATGCTTGATTCTTTACCAAATTAGCTCTTCTGTGAGTAAATATATCTTTCTCAGTTGTACTCCTACAAAAATCAGCCTATGCCCTGCAAGTAACAAAACTGATGGAGTATGTTTCAGATATGCAAACCAATTAGCCTACATGGATACCACATAATCTTAGTAAAACAAGTGGTCTCCAGTTTAAAAGAATCAGATATTAAATCCAGGCTATATAATTCTCTTTGCAGCATTTTAAATCATGTAGCCCAACTGTACAATCCTACATTATTTTGTGAAAGCTTGCATCATCAATCTCATATGCTTCAGTAGCACTTTGCAGAGCACCTGAAAGCATATTTGAAGACAAAACAAGGTAATGAAAAGAATGCCAGCATTCTTGTCCACACACTTTCTGATTTTTCTTTGCAGTCTTTTTGCATCTGGTTTATAGAGTAACTGAATTAAGTTTTTAAGGGGAAAAAAGCACACACATGCTTTAATAGATCATTTCATAACATTGCTTTTTTTTTTCCAAATAATAATGTGTGGTTAACCCCTACATAATGGCCAAATCCCAGGTCCTGCACTTGGGTCACAATAACACTACAGACTTGGGGCAGTGTGGCTGGAGAACTGCCTGGCAGAAAGGGATATGGGTGTTGTAATAGACAGGCAGCTGAATATGAGCCAGCAGTGTGCCCAGGTGGCCAAGAAAGCCGATGGCATCCTGACTTGTATTAAAAATGCTGTGTTCAGCAGAAGAAAGGAGGTGATTGTCCCCTTGGTCTCTGCTCTGGTGAGGCCACACCTTGAGTATTGTGTTCAGTTTTGGGCATTGCGATACAAAAGATATGTGGAGGTGCTGGAGTGGATCAAGAGGAGGGCAAGGAAGCTGTGAATGGCCTGGAGAATAAATCTTATGAGGGGAGACTGAGGGAGTTGGGGATGGTTAGAGTGAAAAAGAGGAGGCTGAGGAGAGACCACATTACTATCTACAACTATTTGAAGGGACATTGTGGAGAGGCTGCTGCTGGGCTCTTCTCACAGGTAATTGGAGACAGAATGGGAATGGCCTCAAGCTGAGACTGGGGAGGTTTAGACTGGATATTAGGAAAAAGTTTTTCACAGAGAGAATGGTCAGGGACTGGAATGAGCAGCCTAGGGAGGTGGTGGAGTCACCAGCCCTGGATGTGTTTAAGGGTGGTTTGGATGTGTTTTTTAGGGGTGTGTTTTTTAGGGATATGCTTTAAGGTGAATCTTGAAGAGTAGGGTTCTAGGTTGGACTTGNGATATTAGGAAAAAGTTTTTCACAGAGGGAATGGTCAGGGACTGGAATGAGCAGCCTAGGGAGGTGGTGGAATCACCAGCCCTGGATGTGTTTAAGGGTGGTTTGGATGTGTTTTTTAGGGATGTGTTTTTTAGGGATACGCTTTAAGGTGAATCTTGAAGAGTAGGGTTCTAGGTTGGACTTGATGACCTTAGGGTCTTTTCCAACCTGCATATTTCTGTAATTCTGTGATAACTCATGCATTGTGACAGCACCATCTAAGTTACAACAATTGTGTGTAAGTTATGCACACACACATACATACATATATACATATTCTATTAATAAGCAGGCGTATCAATGTGCATTATCAATGTATGGGTTTGGGGGATGGAAGAAAATAAAGCAATAAAATCCCCAATTTAATCCATTATAGGTTATTTTTTTTAACTGATCTCTAATTTGCTATGCACATACAGACAGAGCTTTATGGCAAAAACACAAGTTCAGATTTTCCTTCCAAATTCTGCAGTGCTTTTAACTGAAAACGTTCCATTACAGAAGAACACAGCCTCTCTATTCAGTCCAAATATTGTTCTAGGTTTATTGCTGGTGTGAATAACTCCTGCTACTTTTTGTGTATTGTGCTGTCATTTGTTATTTGTCCAATTTTGGTGTTGCTTTTACAGTTGTAATATACTAAGAAAGCCATATGAAGCCAGCTTTTTTAAAAAAATGAAATGGTCATTATGGCATGCAGATGATACTACCTCTACAGATAAATAATTTCATGCACAGTACTTTCATGACATGGGTCTTCTAACTTCATTGACTTTAGGACCCAAGGGAAGCCCAGGCACAATTGTCAATAGACTTCCTTGAAATAAAAACATCATTTTTCCTTCTGCCCGTTGCAAGGAAGACTGAAACTGCCACTGATAATTAATCCACTGAGAGAAATCAATATTGCAACTGGTTGGAGATGAAACAACCCATAGCAAAATAAACTTTTGCCATGACAGTGTAGCAGTTTTTCTAAGCAATTCTGTCTGTAGGCAGATGTGGAATTTTAATAAATGGTTGCAAAAAACTAGAAGCCAATGGTATCAAACAGTTGGATTTCGTGCTATAAAATGCAGTTATTGTTCAAGCTATAGTAATGGTCCATTATTTATAAAGACAGAAAAAGCTGTGAGAGAAAGAGAAAGGAGACAGGACAGCTTGCAAACAGCCAATAGGGAAAACTGATTATTCATTAGGTAGGTAGGTAGGTAGATAGATAGATAGATAGATAGATAGATAGATAGATAGATAGATAGATAGATAGATTCTGTGTTCTACTTCATTCTGCTTATGCCATTTCTGGAATTAGACTGCCAGCTAGATTTTGGCATAAAAAGTCAACATTTAGAGACCAACTTCATTTTTAGCCCCTGCCTAACGCTGAAATATTTACTGGAGAAAAGAGTTTAGGGATAGATTAGACTTTAGAAAAGTGGATGTTTTAATACAGAGCTTTGAAAGAATTCAAACCACTTATATTAAATTGATGAAAACAATTATAAACTTTATGGCACTACAGGTAGACATCAACCTACAGCTTCTTTGGGAGTGGCATTTAGCAGGAAGTACCAGTGAGAGAGTTCATTGATGCAGGGTTGTCTCCCAGCAGCCCTCCTTCAGAAGCTTTTCCAGGGGCCTTCACAGGTGCCAAATGGCACAGGTTACATCCTGTGGTCTCGGCACAGATGGTCACTGAAGACAGAATGATTCATGTTCCTTTGTACTTTATTGTACTTTATTCCCCGTATTAACCTAACAGGTTGATTTAGTTAATACATGCCTGCTAGAAAGTCAGCCAGAGAAAGGCTTGCTGCTACTTCCTTTGACAGCTTTTATCAACAGTAAAAAATATGCACCTTATTTCAATTTATAGTCATTGGTTTCAGACATTTAGGATGTTTCACAACAGTCTTTAACTTCCTTTAACAGCTTTCTTCCTTTCTCTTCATAATGTCTGGTCTACCTTGCTTGCAGTAACCATTTTATCTGCTTACCCTTATTTCAAATAGTGGGACTGGGATCCTGAACTAAATAAGGCACACAAATCATTTTAACAGCATTTTGTGCCATTCTTTACACATTTTACATCTTGTGACTATAATGCAGATGTACTCAAATATCATGTATTATTTAATCCTCTCTAAAATGTTTTGGCTTTTGTTTAATCTCATTTTGTTGCTGGTTCATTTTGGTTTTCTTTGTTCTGCTTGGGTTCCTTTGTTGTTTGGGTTTTTTTGACCACCACTCATTGGCTGAAGCAATCTTTTTGTCTATATTGAACCTAGACATGTCTTTAATATCCAAGAGACCATCCTCTTCCATCTCTGTAGTTATGTTGCTCTGAGAGTTTCAAAACAGTCATCTCCCACTGTCTGCATATTTTTTGGTAAAGGAAAACATTATAACCTCTAAAAATGCGATCAACAGAATTCTGTCAGACTTAATATATGCCTTCACAGCTACATACATAGAAACATGCAGCATGTAAACATAGCTGCACAACCATTCATGTTGTAATTTCCTTTAGGTTTGTCAAACTGACATTTCCAATAGTTCTCTCTTTATCACACAGTTGTTAAAGGAAGCATTGGCCATGACACCCATATATTTTATGCCAATAAAAAAATCTGCCTAAAATTTTTCAATCCTTAAAAATTGCATTTAAAAAATGTAGGAAGATGCCTACATCCTCATACACATGAGCACCTGAACAGCAAATCTTCTTCCAAGGGCAAATCATGCCTGACAAAATTAGTGGGGTTTTTGTGCTGAAGTCACAGCAACAGTGGACAAGGGAAGGGCAACTGACATCATCTACCTGGACCTGAATAAGGCATTTGACCCTGTTCCACATAACATCCTGGTCACCAAACCTGAAAAACACAGACTTAATGAGTGGAGCCCTGCTGGATAAGGAATTAGCTGGATGGTCACACACAAAGTAGTGATCAACGGTACAATGCCCACCTGGAGACCAGTGACAAGTGGCACCCCTCAGGGGTCAATGCTGGCACCAGTGCTGTTTAACATCTTTTTCAGTCGAGTGAGCACTCAAGTGCACCCTCGGTAAGTTTGCAGATGACACCAAGTTGTGTAGCACAGTCGACTTGCTAGAGGGCAGGGATCCATCCAGAGGGACCTGGACAGGCTGGAGAAGTGGGCCCAGGCCAACCTCAAGAAATTCAACAAGGCACTGTAAGGTCCTGCCCCTGGGTCAGCACAATCCCAAGCACAAATCCAGGCTGGGTGGCGAATGGCTGAGAGCAGCCCTGAGGAAAAGGACCTGGGGGTCTGGGCTTGATGAAAAGCTCAACATGAGGCATCAGTGTGCATGTGCAGCCCAGACAGCAACTGTGTGCTGGGCTGCAGCAAGAGCAGTGTGGCCAGCAGGGCAAGGCAGGGAATTCTGCCCCTTTACTCTGCTCTCATCAGACCTCACCTGGATACTGGCCTAAAATATGTCCTGGCTTGACCCACTCTTCTGCTGATGGGGGAAGCAAGGGTGGGAGGAAAACAAAGTCTTGGGCCATTATGTCCCCTCCCAAAGTGATAAACAGGTGCACTTGTGAGTGGCTTGCCCAAATAAGGGTAAGCAAGCCCTGGTTTCACCTAATATGGTCAGTTTGACAAAGTGCCAAAGTTCCTGCTTTTAGACCACTGCACCCCAACTTCCTGCTGGAAGGACCTCCCTGCTGAAAAACACCACCTTTTGTGGGAACATGCCAATCAGTTCCAACACTGCTGCAAAGGAACCAAGGGACTATCTCTAAATTCTACTCCACTGCCATGAGTAGAACAGACTTTCCTTAGGGCTCCAGGCTGTCATTATTTATAAGTGAGGCAAAGTCATTTTGTGGCTAAGCCTTTTCCAATTTTCCGATTCTCCTCAATTAATGAATTGCCCATAAGCATCCTTGTGAAGATTTTCCCAACCAAATTAGAACCCCAATTTAACTGGCTTGTACATAGTTTGTGGGTGGGGCTTTTTGGAAATAAAATATCTACATACTTTATAATTCCTGCCTTGTTAAATGCCCCAACTAATTCATTAAGTTCCAATCAAGTCCTGAAATGTGTAGTTATTATGGAATTTTCTTTCCTTCCAGCATATATGGTCCTCACATTTAGTGATTGGTCAATGACAGACAGAATAATTGTCTGCAAGCTCCATACCACCATATATCCTGACACTCAGAGTTGTATATTCTAGTTTTACTCTAGCAAGTTGGCTCAATGTACTGGAACAGGATATCCGTATTAGGATTTTACACAAAGTTTTGTTGCTGATTGTGAATGAGAATTGCATGAAAGCCTGACTGCTGTGGGGTTTTTTTAGAAATAAACTTTGAAACCCGCTTCTTGTATGAAAGTAGGGAAATTTCGAGAGCAAAAAGGACCTGGACAGACAAAGTAAAGTTCAAAATATTAATGACTTGTCAAAAAGCTACCTGCTTGGCACACAGAGTTGAGTATGGCACAGGATACAAAATACTAGCAGGATGTTGTCAGCAGAAACCTCGCAAAGTGGTTTTTTTTTTCCCCCACATAAAACCAACAACAACAAAAGCTTAAACAAATTAATATATATTGATATCAAGGCTACAGAACTAAGCCAGCTTTGAATAGATCTCTCATAATTTTACTGTGTCCATTAGAAACTGTAGTTTCCATTCATACCAGAATAGTTGTCAGAGAAATGATCGGTGAGACATGGGAGTTTCCAGTGCACAAGAACTCTGCACTGAAGGAACCCATCCTCCCTTTACAGTCTTAAAATAATAGTCACTACACTAATAGTAATAATAACTCCTTTTGTTTGCTCACTTTTTGAACAAAGCTGACATTACAAATAATGCCTGTGCCCCTAGCTTGAAAGGACTTGCTGTCAGAAGAACAAGCTGAAGTACATCACATGAGATAGCTGCACTGGTCAGGCCACACCTTGAGTGCTGTGTCCAGTTCTGGGCTCCTCAATTCAACAGAGATGTTGAGGTACTGGAATGTGTCCAGAGAAGGGCAACAAAGCTGGTGAGGGGCCTAGAACACAGCCCTGTGAGGAGAGACTGAGGGAGCTGGGGATGTGCAGCCTGAAGAAGAGGAGGTTTGTGGATGACCTCATGGTTGTCTACAACTACCTGAAGGGAGGCTGCAGCCAGGTGGGGGTTGGTCTCTTCTCCCAGGCACCCAGCACCAGAAGAAGGGGACACAGTCTCAAGTTGTGCCAGAGGAGATATAGGCTAGGTGTTAGGAAGAAGTTCTTCCCAGAGAGAGTGATTTGCCATTGGAATGGGCTGCCCAGGGAGGCGGTGGAGTCACTGTCCCTGGAGGTGTTCAAGCAGACTGGATGGGGCACTTAGTGCCATGGTCTAGTTGATTGGATAGGGCGGAGTGATAGATTGGACTGGATGATCTTGGAGGTCTCTTCCAACCTGGCTAATTCTATGACATCTGCGGATGGGTCCAGAGAAGAGCCACGAAGATGCTCAGNCTGCCTATGGCAGGGGGTTGGATCTGGATGATCCTTGAGGTCCCTTCCAACCTAAACCATTCTATGATTCTATGATTCTATGTATGCATGTGTGCACATGTGTTTATGTAGATTTGTGTATGTAATCCTCTGGTCTTGCATCTGATGCCTTCCAAATATTTACAGTTTGTTGTCACAATACCTCTTTGAGTCAGATGTTGTTCTGTACAATTTTTACAGGAGCAAATCAAAATGCAGCAAATCAGGGAAGTCACCTTCAAGCAGATAACAAGGCTGTGAGTCTTGTGATTCCCCACATCCCTTCTATTAAAAGTAACATTTTAGTAATGGCAAGACAGACAGGAAAGTTCCTCTAGAGAGGATTTTGCAGTGTTGTGTTTTATAAAATCTCTAGTCCTCCTATGAGAAACTGCAGTTTGGGGTTAGGCCCACAGCCACAGCACTCATGGAAACAGACTAATGATATCTGTAATCCATAGACAGCCTGAGTCCAAGGATAATTCATTACTTTCTTTGTGACTCCTCTGCTTGGAGAAGACTACTGGAAAATATATTACCAACCTTGCAGCAAATGGCTCTGTTTGTGATGAGTTTCAGAAATTAGACTTGTGATTTCTCCCTCCCCCATTCCAGAAAGAGGGGAGTTTTCTCCAGAGGGGTCATCAGATTGAAATCACCTTGACACCTCCCTCCAGGGAAGAGTGTGTGCTCCTTTCTGACCACAAGTTACTTTTCTGCTATTGTTCCTGCTCAGTTGCTGTTCTGGCTGCCCCTTTTATTTACCACCAACAGCTTTCCTGATTTCAGGTACAATTTGTTTGATAAATGCTCCATGATTTCTGATCTCCATTTTACAAGCACGGTATGAAGATAATTTTGCCTTGCACTGCAGATACTACAGCGGCTTTCAAGTGCACTGCTCCCTTTAAGAGAGATCACTTGTCTGCAGAGCTGGCCCTAAGGACAAGTAAACTAAGTGCTTTCCTGAGGATCCAGATTTTGGAGGAAAGGAAGGACTTGCATAAGCTGCTGCACACTGTCTGTTAAAATCAATCACCACTAGGCATGCGAGAGGAGCCAGGGTTTCCAGGTTTGGAGCCTTTTGACTTTCTGAAGTCTGTGCCCCCTATGAAGCAGGAAGCCTAATTTGGCCCTGAAGCACAGCAGACACAGCCTCAAGACAATGAAGGAAGTACATGCTCACAGGCACTTGCAGGCAGCCCAGGCAAAGGTTGTGGTGAGACAGCTACAGGACAAGAACAATAGGGAGAAGAATCAAGCCTCTGACCCACAGGGCAGGCCCCATTTGTTGTGTGGAGGCACAGACAAAGGTGGGATCGCTCTCAGCAGTGACACAGAGAAGCTGCAGAGGGATGCCCAGGTGGGATACTCGTTCTATTCTGAGCACAGGGGCTGCTCCATTTGCCTTGTTTCTGACCTGAAGTATGTCTGCTAAACCATCACATTCCCAACTCCACGTGCTGACCTGAGGAGGTTTGATGAGGAAGACTGATTTAAAAAAGTAGATGGCCTGTGTGGCTGATTTATTTCTGCTAAAGCAGACTACCAGATCCTCTGAAGCTGTCTCAATTACCTCTATGTAAAGGCTGTTATTCTTCTCCTACAAGTAGTAGTCATGTTTGAGTGGCCCGATTTGTGTAGATTTGGCCTGCCTTGTCCACTTAAAAGATCATTAATCACCACTCCAGTTTATAAATCAAGGAGGCCAAGTTGCTGAGAGCAATTGAAAGGCTGAGGCTCCAGTGAAGTACTTAGCCAATTCCCAGATCCAGGCTTAGCATTTCTTTCTCCCCGCCTCTAGTAGTCAGACAATTCATCATCCTTCTCCTATTGAGGCAGAATGAGCCTGACAGGGGAATGCCTGAAAGCTAATCAATATGATCATGCTGAGGATGAGAGTGTGTCACAATTTATTTTGGTTTCAAAGCCTTTTAAATAAACACAACTTGTTCACTTTAAGATTTGGTGTTTGGAAATTGTCTAAGACAAAACCAAAAGAGAAAGTGCAAACCAAACCCAAGATGCAGCAACAGAGGAAAAAGATGATGCTGCAGATACCCTTTTGCAATAGCTATCATTGAAGAGGAATAAAAACGTCAGGCAAGGAATAGGACTGTTATGATTGTGGATTATTAGTTTTGGGTACTACAGTCACATAGGATCACTTTTCTTTTACGGCAGTGTCAAGTGCAATTGGCAAGCCAGAAGTCAGAAGGAGGTCTGCTTCTATACACACCAGCCTGTACTGTGCTTGCATGAGGGCTAATGGGGTTACAACAGAAAATTGTTCTCTATAGTGAGGGAACTCAAAGAGAAGGTTTCTTTTCCCATTCCGAGATAAGTTACTTTTACATATTTTGAGCACAGCCTTTTTTTTTTTTTCTTTTTGAGAAAACATAAATTGTTCATTGTAGAGAAGAAAGCCTGAGTGACAACTGTAAGTGGAGTAGACAGTTTCCATTACCCCCTCACACTTGCTATAGAATAATTTGCAAAGGCTGGGTAAATTGTGTTTTAAGAAGTGTAATGACGTGTAATAATTTCCTGTCAGCATGTCAGTTACAAGCAGAGTGAGTTGGAGAACTTTGGGATAGGAGATGGAAAGAATTGAGGGCAGTGGGGAGGGAAGATAGAAAGAAGAAATAGGAAGGTGTTTTGGGATCGCTGGCTTCAGAAACTAATGAAAGCATAATTGTGAAAACGAAACAAAACCAAGAAAAAAACAACCCCCTGAAAAAAAAACAACACAGGTGGAGTCCTAGATAAAAGCAAAAGCTGTACAGCAACCCACCCAGATACTAATTCCCATTTGCTTTCCCATTAATCTTGCATAAAGATTCCAGGTCAAAGGTCCAGCTACAGGGAGTATTAAGCAATTTAGTAGGATGGGAAATGGCTCAGAAATCAGAAAATGGATGATCAGGAAAATTTCCTTTTCTTGGGCTGTGAAAGGCGTCTGTATCATAATATAGACAAAACATTTCTACTCTCATGTCCCTCCCTGATGAGGGGAAAAAAAGACAACTAATTTTTTTGGGGGGGAAGGGGAGGAGGGAAAGAAAGAAAAATATTTGGAATGTATTTGACTGCTTACATTTGTCTTTGAAAATGCACAGTGTAGAAGAGATCAGTAAATGCCATGGATTATAGATCAATCTAAGATGAATGAGTCAGTCATTTTCACACACAGTTTCACTCCTTCTTCTTATTTTTAAGAGACTATTGTGTGAGATTTTATTATTTTATTTTATTTTATTTCACTCTACTGGAAATTCCATCAGGAGGATAATATTTGCTTTAATGCAGCCATGGCTAAATCAAAATTCCACTCTACACTGTACACATATGCACCTAGAGTTAGTCTACTTCAGTACTTTCAGTTCTAAATATGCCTTACAAAGAAGGTCTCTGTACATCAAATGTTGATCCCACTGGTTAAAATAGAATATTTACCTCTGGACATGCAGCAAGGTAAACAAATCCTTTGTTTTAAGGCACAACACTTTGTAAAACTGATATTTAGATGCTCTGGGTTCGGTGGGTTTAGTTTGGCCTTTTTTTGGTCCACAGAAAATGAACAGCTATTACGTTCAAGTAGGTTTAAATGGAGATTTTACATTAATTTCTTTTTTGTCTTTTTCTAACATTTAATGAGGTGCAAGAGTAGCAGTATCTTGGCACCAAGTGTGGAACCACTCGGCACATTGCTGCATGCTGACCGAAAGGAAGGAGCTGATGTCTCTTAGAATAGAATAGAATAGAATAGAATCAACCAGGTTGGAAGAGACCTCCAAGATCATCCAGTCCAACCTAGCACCCAGCCCTAGCCAGTCAACTAGACCATGGCACTAAGTGCCTCATCCAGGCTTTTCCTGACACCCACAGGGACAGTGACTCCACCACCTCCCTGGGCAGCCCATTCCAATGCAAATCACTCTCTCTGTGAAGAACTTCTTCCTAACAGCCAGCCTATACTTCTCCAGGCACAACTTGAGACTGTGTCCCCTTGTTCTGTTGCTGGTTGCCTGGGAGAAGAGACCAACCCCCACCTGGCTACAACCTCCCTTCAGGTAGTTGTAGACAGCAGTGAAATCCCCCCTGAGCCTCCTCTTCTCCAGGCTAAACAACCCCAGCTCCCTCAGCCTCTCCTCATAGGGCTTGTGTTCCAGGCCCCTCACCAGCTTTGTTGCCCTTCTCTGGACATGTTCCAGCACCTCAACATCTCTCTTGAGTTGAGGAGCCCAGAACTGGACACAGTACTCAAGGTGTGGTCTTAATTGTGTGATGACGCATTTGTCACCACTAAGATTGAATTAATTGCATTGGAATAGCTATGTTATGCATGCCCAGCAATTGGAAGTCCATGATAATTCTTGTTTGTCTCCAAGCTGCACCACAGAAGAATAATCTTCAGACAATTTGATAACAATCAAATCGGCCTCGGATCTCCCCAAAATTCAAATTAAACCCCTTTACAACAAAATGCCACATGGTGAGACATTGAAGGAAATCAAGCTGTTTAGCTAATCAGAAGAAAGAAAACAACTTAAGTATAGTTGCCTAAGTATTCTCTGTAAAGAAAACGTATTATGGACTGAAGTGCTTTCCCATCTAAACTGAATTTGTCTATCTACTCCAGACAGAACCTGAAGACAGAAAAAATCATATCAGTACTAAAGTACATGCTTTTATAGCACCAGTAACTACTAAGGGAAGTGATGGATTCTCCACTACTTAATATACTCAAAGCACTGTCTGAAAGTCTGCCTGGAAGAGATGCTTTCATCAAACATAAATCATGAGGCCTAGAAAAAAAATCTTTATGACCTAATGGCTCTTTCCAGCCCTTAGATCACATGTATATATAAAATATGTTATAGGTTAAAATTTAACTAATAGCTTTGAGAGCTTCTTTGGTTTCTTCTAATTTATTAGGTGTTTTAAAATAGTCAGTGAGTATCATGACCTGTCTCTCTTTCCCCTAAGAGTCTGGGGTCAGTTTAGAAGTATTTCTCTTTATTTTTAAGAACGGTTTTATAGGCAGCTGCAGTCATGCTGTTCACATATGGTGGTACCGAACTGAGGAGGAAATCACAATACAAGTCCAAACATGGAGAAACTAGAAAGCTTCTATTGCTTGTAATTCCAGAATTCTCCTTCTTTGGATGTTGCCATAATTAGTATCGTGGCTCTCATTGATGAAAAGCTCAACGTAAGCCAGCAGTGTGCGTGCACAGCCCAGACAGCAACCGTGTTCTGGGCTGCAGCAAGAGCAGTGTGGCCAGCAGGGCAAGAGAGGGGATTCTGCCCCTTTACTCAGCTCTCCTGAGACTCCACCTGGAGTACTGTTTGCAGTTCTGGAGCCCCCAACACAAGAAGGACATGGAACTGTTGGAGTGAGTCCAGAGGAGGGCCACAAAGATGCTCAGAGGGCTGGAGCAGCTCTGCTATGAGGACAGGCTACAAGAGTTGGCTCTTCAGCCTGGAGAAGAGAAGGTTTTGAGGAGACCTTTCAGTATCTGAAGGAGGCCTACAGGAAGGCTGGAGAGGGACTATTTACAAGGTCTTGTAATGACAGGATGAGGAGTAATGGATTTAAAGTGGAAGAGAGGAGATTTAAACTGTATGTTAGGAAGAAGATCTTTCCGGTGAAGGTGGTGAGACACTGGCACAGGTTGCCCGGGGAGATTGTGGCTGCTCCCTCTCTGGAAGTGTTCAAGGCCAATTTGGTTGAGTCCTTGAGTGACTTGTTCTAGTGGGAGGTGTCCCTGCCTATGGCGGGGACTTGGAACTGGATGATCTTTGAGGACCATCCAACCTAAACCATTCTATGATTTCATAAGTTTGTGGCTATAACTAGAATTTATCATGTGCTAGGCACTCTTCAGATACAAAGGAAAGCACAAACCCTTTCTGGAAATGCATATTAATGATTATTGTGTTTCATACTGCTTTGGTCTGCAAGGATATCTGAAGAAGGAAACTTCACCTGAATGTGATGGAAGTAATCACTGTTTGTCAAATAGAGATAAAAGAAATCCTTCTCCTCCATAAAGATCACTTTCACCACACATAGCAATAAGGAGAATGCAGTCTTGACAGATAAGCTGATCTTTGCCTTTGTTATAGAGTAAGCTGGGACACATGGTGTGCACTGGTCTGTGAATTGCCCTAGACTGACAGAAAACCAGCAGATGCTTGTCAGGACCTACACTGATAGTTTCACCCTTTCATGATGGCTTGGGGCATGACCACAGTTCAAGAAAGGCACTGCTTTGTCCCTAGACATAGGGTGACCGGCAGCGAAGCCGGAGTTCAGAATTGCAGGCTTTGAGGGTTTATACCTTCCCTCCAGCACAAGCATAATTCCTTCTACAGCCACATCTATTTTGACACGTGTAACCTCAGCTTGGCCAGCCAGTCTGGGTTAGCTAAATCTACCAGAAACCTGCAATGGCTTAGGTCTGTTGTGTCTCTCTGAAGAGACTTTACTCCTGTAGAGTCATCAGCAACCGTATCTCTCAATGCCATGTGGACCTTCATTCAGCATGAATTTCCTAGCTGTGGAAATACAACTGGCACGATTCATATACTACTCACATTGATCTCATAGCCTTTTAAGGGTGACTGTGTCACATGCCAGGAGAATGGTGGATATTAGGGCTAGCTGCTATACCGATTTTGTGGCACCCATCTTGTTTACATCTCAGGGTCTGCTGAAGGGAGGAGATCAATGCCTTATTTCACCAGAACGCATTTGCCTCAAAAAAAGATGGGATTCCATTTCACATCAGAAAAAAACACAAAGTGCTATTTTCTCCCCTGGATCACATAGACATTTTAAACAAACAAGAACCAGACCTGCTCTGCAACAAGATCCAACACTCCTGCATGGTGAAGATGAAAGGTTAGTTCAAGTTGGCAAATGAATCACATCGGACAGAGCTCAGAGACTTTTGATCGGAGAGTCAGTGAAGTCTGCTGTGCCATGGCCACTCTGTGTGAAGGTGATGACCACCCATGGATCATAGAGCACCCAGAACAAAGGACATGACAAAGGACAGATATTTTATACCATCTGTACACTTATGAGGGGAATCCTCAACTCAGCTCCTGATGTACAAGTCTTGGGCATAAATTGAGCTGTCTGCACAATTCCTGCAGGCAGGTCTGAAGAGTAGAAGGTCCATACTTACACAAGACATCAAAGTCTTTTCTCTTCCTCTCTACATATTCACTTTCAGGTGGCTGAAGAGCAGCCAGGCAGAAAGGGACCTGGGGGTACTGGTGGATAGTAGGCTGAAGATGAGCCAGCAGTGTGCCCAGGTCGCCAAGAAAGCCAATGGCACCCTGGCCTGTATCAGGAACAGTGTGGCCAGTAGGAGGAGGGAGGTTATTCTGCCCCTGTACTCAGCACTGGTCAGGCCACACCTCGAGTACTGTGTCCAGTTCTGGGCCCCTCAATTCAACAGAGATGTTGAGGTGCTGGAATGTGTCCAGAGAAGGGCAACAAAGCTGGTGAGGGACCTGGAACACAAACCCTATGAGGAGAGGCTGAGGGAGCTGGGGTTGTTTAGCCTGGAGAAGAGGAGGCTCAGGGGTGACCTCATTGCTGTCTACAACTACCTGAAGGGAGGTTGTAGCCAGGTGGGGGTTGGTCTCTTCTGCCAGGCAACCAGCAACAGGACAAGGGGGCACAGTCTCAAGTTGAGCCAGGGGAGGTATAGGCTGGATGTTAGGAGGAAGTTCTTCACAGAGAGAGTGATTTGCCATTGGAATGGGCTGCCCAGGGAGATGGTGGAGTCACCGTCCCTGGAGGTGTTCAGGAAAAGACTGGATGAGGCACTTAGTGCCATGGTCTAGTTGACTGGCTAGGGCTGGGTGCTAGGTTGGACTGGATGATCTTGGAGGTCTCTTCCAACCTGGTTGATTCTATTCTATTTCCTGAGATCGAAACGAGTTCCTCATTTCTTCCTTGGTACCAGGTACAATACGTCACCCTGCCTCTGCTTTGTTTTTCTCCTTGTCCAGTACCTGTGAGATTCCCACAGGACCAGAAGACTTATTTGTGGAGGATAAACTTCAAAGGTCAGGGAGAAGGGTCACAAAAATTCCCTCTTAAACTTTAGAGTAAAATTCTCAGTATCTGTATGTGGTACCTCTTGTATTTCTGCTCTCCTACTGCCATGTCTTTGAGCAGTCTGATAATTTAGTTAATAACTTATTTAACTCTTCAGTTGTACAAAAGCCAGTTCTAACAAGATGTAGGCCATTTCAGCCACATCAGTCAGTGGAGGCCATGTGCATTTTCCTTCAGTGTGCTTTAGCAAAAATCCACTTGCAGCAGGCTGTGGGGAAGTACTGCAGCTAGAAGTCCCTGTGACAGCATTTAAGTTTGTATAGTAACATCTGCACCCTTGCTCAGCCTTCCAAAGGAAATGTACCCCAACACCAAAGTTTGCAGCTGGAGGTGAAAACCTAGATCAGACTCGCTGTTGAAAACATCCATGTAGAAAAGGAGCTCTTTGAAAATGGTTTAATTCTCCTCTGCTGTGCATCACACCATGCTCTCACCTAGGAATTTTCAACTGATTGCCAGCATGGTTTGCTAGTGAGATTACCCTAACCACTGCAGGATGCTTCTGCTGACCTGCACCAATTCACCCCTCGGATGACTGCAAATGCAGACACTGCTGGCCTCATTTGATAGTGTCCAAGGTCAGTTCTGCCTAAACATCTCACAGCTGTACTATTTTAAAAACTCTGTGTAAAGGTAGATTTTCACTCTGAATTTCAGAGACTATGCAAAAAGTACAATGAACTCCTGAGCTGCAGGCACTCCAGACATGTTACAAGTATAGAAATGGCTTCTAAAGGCAGTGAAAATTCTGAAAGCTCTATTATTCATGATGACACTGATTATTTGCCCCCATGCCTCACTGACAAATTCAGACACTGTTTTCAGATGAGATATCATACTTTGTCCACAGACAGCCCTAGAGGTAGGAATTAATTATTAAATACTCATTGATGATAATTACCTGATAACTTTATTGACCAAAATCAGAAAGGAATGTGTAACATGTACCAAATCTGCTCTCTAAAATGAATCCCCTGAAGAAAATGGAATGTCTATTTTGAAACAAAAAAGCAGAGTTCTTATATAAACCATCTTTAGAAACTTCCTTGTCAAAACCTCTAGAATCATGGCCTAAAAGCACAAGATAGGAGCATACATTTCAATCCAAATATTTTTCTTATCTGCATTAACAAAATCTAGATAACAAAACAGAACAATAATTGGAATCCACTACTGAGGATCATATTGAAACTGAATGTCTCTGCATACTTTTATACTTAGATTTAGTTTGTATATTCTTGTGTCAATCAATATTCACCTTTTGAGAATCTTCAAACTGAGTGGTCTTATGCTCACAAAACCCAGGTAATATTTACACACCCCCTCTAAAAAAAACCCCAAGCTTTTTCCATTATAGTACATTAGTACTCATTACTAATTCATTACTTGCAGTTGGTAATTATTTTTAATTCTACTGACTATTTTCCTGTAGTTTTAGAAGATAAACTGCTCAAGGAAGTACTTCTACTTCTTTTCTGATTCTTTTTGGCTTAAACTCCAAGGGGAGAATGAACAGACACTTTGGGGATCACCAACAGAATTACTGACTACATATTTCCCCTCTCAGAATGTTTTTATGTATATCTGTGGACAGTACTCCAGGATTTGCACATACACACTCTTCTTTCTTTTAATTTTTACACATATATATATTTATATATTACACATATAAAGTTATAAATAAACAGACAAGAGGTGTGACAGGTGTCATTGAAGGCTAACAGGCCAGAAACATGTCCTGGTTTGCCCCACCCTTCTGCTGATTGGGGAAGAAAGACTGAGAGGAAAGCAAAGGCTTAGGCCATTATGTCCCCTCCCAAAGTGATAAACAGGTACCCAGAGGTGATCATGCACTTGTGAGTGGCTTGCCCAAATAGGGGTAAGCAAGCCCTGGTTTCATCTAATATGGTCAGTTTGACAATGTGCCATTCTGATTGGTGACTCTCTGTGGCCAAAGCAGCCATTGCACTCGGGCAAATAATATAAATGGAGTTAAGTTACAAGCAGTTGGTGCTCTGCTCAGACAACGTACTCTACCTCACTGCTCTTGGCTTGGACAATGTGCTCAGCCTCATGCTTCAGACTAGCAAAGCTCTGATGTACAAGCTTTGACTACTTGGAAACTTAAGTGCTTCAAGTTTACCAGGAGAAGGCATTAAGTGTCTCAAGATGTGGCGAGAAGTGTCACCAACTTCGTGCTCTCTGCACATCTGCAAGAGATCCTGCCTGTACCTCTGCAAACCTTTGTGCCAAATCTGGAGTCCAAGAGGAACCAGGATCAGGTCAGAGACTGTCTGCCTTTTTCCCAGCACCCTGTTTGGACCTGTGAAAATCTGAAAGTCTCCCGATGGCTATTAAGACTCCAACCGGACTCCCTTCAAGTGTTTGGATACTGTCTGGGAACTGTAATTAGCCCTGGGAATCTGGAGTTAATACTTCGTGAGGAAATGTTCATAGGCCTCTAACTGAATTCTATTGTGACTTCTGCATTAGCAGCAAGGAGCCTCTTGGATCTCCCTTGAGGGCAAGCGGCATATTGGCCACAAGATTCTCTTTCCTAAATAGTTAAGGTTTGTTATATTATTGCCAGTTATTTCTTAAGTGTTCTAGATCCCCTGTTTATTTCCCTCTATGTAATACTTTCCATGACTGTGCAAAGAACTTATTATTATTGAAAATTATGGTGTGTGTGTGGTGAGATTGCTAAAGCTCAAAATTAATGAATTATATAACTTTTGGAAGAGATCCTGCCCAATACCGTTACAGCAGGGGAAAAAACACCACAAACATAGAGGAGTATTTGTGATGGATTTATGAGAACTGACATTTTAGTATTCATTTAGACCTTTAACAGAGAAAGGTGTCTCAGAATTCCAGAAAAATGCCACTCTCGCATTTTAACAAAGCTTTAATCTTCTTATCTTTCAAGAAGGTAAATTCTCCCAAAGAATGGGCTGAAAGACTGAAATCAGAATCACGAATTCATCTGGATGGATCTACACCTTTATGAAATTAGATGGCAGTGAGAATTAGGGGTATGGTTAAATAGTCTAGTCTGGTGTTCTCCCAAATCTTGTGATGAGGCTGTGTCTGCACTGTCAGCGTGGCTCAGTCCCCTTTTGACTACAGGGTACCAATCATTCTCACTCTACTACTCTTATTCTGTGCCCAGATTCAAGCAGAACAAGACAATCATTTCCTTCTAAGAGGGAACTCAGTAAGGTTGAAAGGACAGTTTTCTATGAGATCTGCTTCTTACAGACTGACTTATATCACAGTGTCAGGCATGACGGTGTTTGAATCCACATAAACCAGTGCCACTTTTAAAGAAAGATCTGATTCTAGTGGGAAATTAAGGACTTGGGTGGAAAATCAAAGCAGTATTTCAAGGTGGCCTACAGGGTCACTGGAGAGGGACTTTTTACAAAAACATGTAGTGATAAGACAAAGTCTTCAAAGTGGAAGAATCTAGATTTAAGTTAGAAATTAGGAAGAATCTGGATTTAGGTTAAAAATTAGGAAGAAATTCTTCACCATGAGGGTAGTAAGACACTGGAACAGGTTGTTCAGAGAAGTTACGGGAGGTTTGAAACCTGGAAGTGTTCAAAGCCAGGCTGGATGACACAGTCAGTACTCTGGTCAAGTAAGACGTGCTGTTGTTCATGGCAGAGAGTTAGAAGTAGATGATCTTCAAGGTCCCTTCCAAATTAAATCATTCTATGACTCATGCAGGCAGCATAATATCATACTGTATTAGAGTACTTTCCACTGCCAATGCATCAGAGCTAGCATGGTAGCCCTTGTGCCTTTTACAAGTCCAGAAGCCATGGTGAAGCATGAAATCTCATCCATCATGCTCCCTTCTATAGAGTTGTGCAATCCACAAAAACTGAAGTCCCTCATGACTTGTGAGGCAAGTCACACATATATGCATGTGTACTGAAAAGGCTTTGGATATCTCTACATGATCCTAACTGCAGCAGACATCCTTACCCAAGACTGGCTACCTACCAACTGCTGGATTTTCAGACACAGGTGGCTGGTCATTAACAGCAGAGGGCTATTACTCTCTCATTCCTAAGTTCTGGATCCACTACTGGTTGTCTGTGAATACAAAATGGCCACACTAACGTGTGGGCATCTCTCCTCTCAACAAAGAGATGATTCCTCAGAGTCCTGGCATTGACCACATCCCTTGCTAATACCACAGAACTGTAATACATAGCTCATAGTCTTACACAGTGAAGCACAAACTTCCCCAGATTGGTGACATCTATGCACACAGTGGAGGCACCTGAATAGCACTGCTGCTATGCCTTCTCAAGAGTAAGCAGAGAAGGTAAGATCTTGGTAGACTCAGAAGACAGCATGCAGTCTCAGAAAGGCTTCACACACTTCACCTTTGGCTCCCTAAGTTGGAGGCCTCTTCATGTGGTCATATGCTATGTATGAAGCAGGGCACACAAGACAGATTTGTGGGAGAGCAAATGCAAGGTCATAGAGAATAAATACTGAGCTTGTCCCTGGGGGTAAGATCGGTTCACCTGTAACCAGTGCCTCCCTTGAACAACAATGATGTGAACAGCATCCCAATCTAGCTGGCCTGAAAGTCAGAAGTTACTCCCTGACACAAGTCACATGATTGTATAGAGATATCTTTGTCTCAGTTTTGGCTTGACAGCCCCAGGCACAACTGAAAGCTCTTTCACTACCTGTTCTTTAAAAGCACATGCCTTAACATGAGAGACATTGCAAGAAGGTTGTGGGGGATGTGGAGTAAGAAATTACCACATTTATTCTGGAAGTGGGCCATCCATCCAATTCTCCAGGAAAGTAATGCTTACTACAAGTATAATCTCTGTAACTGAATCATTATGTTGTCTAGGTTTTTCTCTTCTCTCTTACTGTTTTGTTCAATACTTTGCCCTTGACAGTATATCTTTCCAAGTCTGTTTCAGTGAATAGCCTTTAGACAGTTCTGGTACTCTTTTAAATACCAGATTGAAAACCAACTCAGATAACAGATAGAAATAATATCTAATGGCAAGAGAACAGAATTAGCAGACAAAACGGCATTTAGAAGAGAAACAATCAGTATTGGTTGAAATCTCCTGTAATGATGAATAATTCAATATATAACTGGTAAGAGTATCACTAGTCTGTATCACTATAGATTTGGTTCAACTGAGAAAATCACTATGTAAATAGAAAGAGCATAGAAGCACTCCAAGGCTCCAGTAACAATGGGAAATCCTTTATTTAAATGATGGAATTAACATCAGCCTGAGGCTTTCCTGTGAATTTCTGATGTAAAGCTGCAATTTGCATATCTGTGAGTATGAATGATACAGATTATCACATATAAATAAAGATCTCTGTAGCTCTCTGAATTTTTACTACATGAACCTGTAAGTAATAATGTACTGCCTATTTTGGGGTTTTCTCTACATAAAGAAACATTACCAGCCTAGCATACAAGTGCAATTTAAATTAGTGTTGTGCTATAAACAGGTGTGAGGCAGTCTCTGCATGGTGGACCTGGAGCACAGCTGGGAAGAGGCAAAACCAGTTCAGTCCAAGCTGGGTGTGTCTGTCTGCACAGATTGCCTTCCCCTAATTTCCCCTTATTAGTACATTGTGGGATAAGGAGAAGACTGGTCCTGGCCTCTCTGAAACTCTAAGAAACAGGAAGCTGGAACTCATCGATAGCCCAGCTGCATGATTGGCAGCACAGGAAACATCAAGAGAAGCCTGTGGACTAACCAACAAGCAGAAGCCTTAGGTGAGGAGAGAAGAGAGACATAACAGCTACGTAACTAGATCCAACTCTGCCTGGGGATCTTTTAAACTCAGGATTAGATGCCATCTTGCTCCTTTGGCATCATCTGACAGATGCAAAGGGAGTGACAGAAGGCAGAAAAATGCCTCCAAATACCTACTATATAACTCTTGGCCACAAGTATATAAAAAAACTATATATCATTAGTTACACAGATTGATTGTGATAGACAAATGCTATGGGCAAACCCTGGGTGTTAGGGGATTTCACTATGGAACTTTTTGTCCTTCCTATGTGCCCTTCTCCCAGACCCAGAGCTTGTAATAATAAGATCTCTTTATTTGAGAACACTGCATATCACATCAGCATCTCACATCTCTCTCTGCATCTTACATCTTCTTAAGTGAGGAGAAAAGAGAGCCATCACAGGTAGGTACCTAGCAATATTAACTATATATCATAGAATCATAGAATCAACCAGGTTGGAAGAGACCTCCAAGATCATCCAGTCCAACCTAGCACCCAGCTCTAGCCAGCCAACTAGACCATGGCACTAAGTGCCTCATCCAGGCTTTTCTTGAACCCCCCCAGGGACGGTGACTCCACCACCTCCCTGGGCAGCCCATTCCAATGGCAAATCACTCTCTCTGGGAAGAACTTCCACCTAACATCCAGCCTATACTTCCCCCGGCATAGCGATTTGCTTCAATCTTTTGGCTGGAGTGGCAACATTCCAATAATGAAGAATTAACACTGACCTGAAAGATTGCTCCCAATATCTGGCAGACAGTAATGACTCTTACTCCACTCTCACCTAGGATTTGAATTGGTAGCAATATCTACATCCACCCTAGTTACATAGATTGGTTGCAATATAGAAATGCTATTGTCAAAACCTGGGTGTTAGGGGATTTCATCTCCTTCACAGAATATCACAGAATTTTTTGTCCCCTTCCCACGTGCCTTTCTCCCAAACCAGGAGCTTGTAACAAAAATATCTCTTAATTCAAGAACACTCTGCATCTCATCATACAGTAAAATAAACATTTAATGGAACAAAATACTGATACTGGCGACC